>ML345055.1:244875-551851 GCA_005239505.1 Nicotiana paniculata | reverse complement strand
GGGGGAAGAGATGTGAGGGAGTGGGGTGTTTTTCCCGTTTTTTATTTATTTATTTATTTTTTTTATTATTTATTTAAGTTTATTTTTCTTAAATTTAAAATTTTTTTTATTTAATATAAGAAGATAAGATACATATGTATATATATATATATATATATTATATATATATATTTTCTTCTATTTAAACATAGGAAAAAATCTTATATTCTAAGAATGTGAATATTTTTGTTGTTTTTAATTTTCTTAAATAGAACCTATTAAGAGTAAGATAAAAAATTTAAAATATTAAGATTAATATTTACATCGAAAATAGTATAGAATTTGGGTGTGGTCAAAAAATAGTTGTTCACAGGTACAATCAAATTCAAATGAACCCAGAGGACAAGGAAAAGACTTCGTTTATCATGAAGTATGGTACATATTGCTATAAATTAATACCCTTCAGTCTAAAATATGTCGAAGCAACATATCAATGCCTAGGTAATAAGATGTTCGAACATCAAATAGGAAAATCTATGGAAGTTTACATTGATGACATGCTAGTTAAGCCCTTGCGCGTAGAGGACCATTTGACTAATTTGCAGGTGACGTTCGATATCCTAATGAGATACAACATGAAGCTCAACCCCGAAAAATGTGCTTTTGGAGTCGGCTTGAATGTTTTTTGGGCTTTCATGGTGTCAAACACGGGGATCGAGATCAATCCCGATAAAATCAAAGCCATCGTGGAGATCACCGTAGTAAACAATGTGAAAGTCGTGCAACGGTTGAGTGGGCGGATAACTACCATAGGCCGATTCATCTCGAGGTCATCATATTGGAGTCATTATTGCTTATCCCTACTTAAGAAGAAAAACAACTTCACATGGACTCCAGAGTGTCAACAAGCCTTGGAAGAGTTGAAACGGTATCTCTCAAGCCCGCCCTTGCTTCATACTCCGAAAGAGGATAAAACAATGTATTTATATTTGGCCGTGTCCGATGTAGCGGTAAGTGGCGTGTTGGTTTGAGAAGAGAAAGGTACGCAATTTCCTGTCTATTATGTAAGTCAGACCCTAGGAGATGCTGAAACCAGGTATGAGCATTTAGAAAAATTATCCCTGGCATTAATAAGTGCATATAGGAAGTTGAAACCATATTTTCAGTGTCATCCTATATGTTGTATTAACTACATATCCTCTTTGAAACATTTTTCATAAGCCTGAATTATCGGGCCGATTGGCTAAATGGGCTATCGAACTTGGAGGGTATGATATCGAGCATCAACCCCGAATGGCTATCAAGTCTCAAATTTTGGCGAACTTCGTGGCCGATTTTACGCCTTCCCTCGTACCCAAAGTAGAAAAGTAACTCTTGTTAAAAACAGACACATCATCAGGGGTATGGACCCTCTTTACTGACGGTGCCTCAAATATGAGGGCTCGGTATAGTTCTAAAACCCCTACGGGGAACACCATTAGAAAATATATAAACACTTTGAACTTGACTAACAATGAAGCTGAGAATGAGGCCATGATTGCAGGTCTCGAACTAGCCAAAGGCCTTGGAGCAGAGGTCATCGAGGCAAAATGTGATTTTCTTTTGGTAGTAAACCAATTGAATGGAAATTTTGAGGTCCGAGATATATTATGCAAAGGTACTTATACAAGCTTCAAGTGACATTGCATCGCTTCAAAGAGTGGACCCTGGTCCATGTACCTTGAGAACAGAATAGCGAGGCCGATGCGCTTGCAAACTAGGGGTTGTCTGTTGAAGAAGATGACATAGTCCCGGGGACTGTCGTACAAATATTGAGGTCGGTGACCAAAGAGGGTCATGCAGAAATTAACTCAACAAGTCTAACATGGGATTGGAGGAATAAAATGTCGAGTACTTGAAATATGGGAAGCTACCCACAGACCCAAAAGAATCGAGGGCCCTCTGAGCCAAAGCAGCCCAATTTTCACTCGACGAGGATGGAACATTGTATAGGAGGACCTTCGATGGACCACTAGCAGTATGCTTGGGACCGGGAGACACTGATTATGTACTACGAGAAATCCAGGAAGGTACTTGTGGGAATCATTCTAGTGCCGATTCTTTGGTTCGAAAGGTGATCAGAGTGGGGTACTATTGGGATAACATGGAAAAAGATACAAAGAGTTCGTTCAAAAGTGTGACAAATGTCAAAGGTTCGCTCCAATGATCGACCATCCTGGAGAACAACTTCATTCATTTCTATCCCCGTGGCCATTAATGAAATGGGAGATGGACATCGTCGGCCCCATACCAACGGCACTAGGTAAAGCTAGATTTATCTTATTTATGACTGACTACTTCTCAAAATGGGTAGAAGCGCAGGCCTTCGAGAAGATAAGAGAAAAAGAAGTCATCAACTTCATATGAGACCACATCATATGTCGATTCGTGATTCCTTCCGAGATAACATGCGATAATGGGAAGCAGCTCATCGGCAGCAAAGTAACAAAATTCCTCGAAGACCATAAAATCGAAAGGATCCTATCAACGCCTTATCACCAAAGTGCAAATGGTCAAGACGAGTCCACAAACAAAACCATCATCCAAAATTTGAAGAAATGGTTGGATGATACGAAGGGGAAATGGAGAGAAGTGTTGCCAGAGGTACTATAGGCATATCGAACAACATCAAAGTCGAGCACATGGGAGACCCCATTTTATTTGGTATATGGGTATGAGGCATTGATCCTAGTAAAGGTCGAGGAACCGAACATCAGATTTCAACATATCACCGAGGACTCAAAAAACGAGGCCATGAACACCTCCCTCGAGCTTTTAGGTGAAAGGCGTGAGGCCTCATTAGCTCGAATGGCTGCTCAAAAACAAAGGATCGAACGGTACTACAAAAGAAGAACGAACCTCCGCTACTTCGGAGTCGGGGACTTAGTTCTATTAAAGTCACCCTCAATACTGGAAACCCAAATGAAGGGAAACCAGGCCCTAATTGGGAAGGACCGTACGGTGTCCTTGGAGTCGTAGGCAAAGGATCCTACAAACATGGTACAATGGAAGCGAGCAACTACCAAACAATTGGATATTTCATTGCTCAAACGTTAGTATTGCTGAGGTATGACCTTTTACCTTTTTCGTTTATATTTTATACTAACTCCTTACAGGTGTTCAATTGGAGATATCGAAGCACCTCTCAACTCGAAGACCTTGGATTTTAAAGCATGTGTTGCACTCTTTTTCCCTTAGATCGTGTTTTATCCCAAATGGGTTTTACCAACAACGTTTTTAATGAGGCAACACCTATATGCTACATAAGGAAAACTCAAGAAGTATTCAAGGCTTCTTTTCTATCAACCTCAAATACTGGGGTGCATCACCCTCGAAGGTTACATTTTTGAATAAAACAAGTCATACCAAGGAGGTCCTCGATAGGATAATGTTGTAATGGGAGAAACAGTCAAATGAACCGTGTCAACCGTGCTCGAGACCTTACATAGTTCGGACACAAAAGTCCCGAGATAAAGCTTAGCTTGAAGATCGGACCTTAAGTGGTCATCTATTGTCGATCATCAATCAAAACACAAAAACCTTAGGGTTTTATATTTTAAGTCCAATACATCGGACTGATCGCCAACAACAAATCTCAAAGGAAAAGACAAGTCGGAAACTAACAATACACAAAGATGAAACAAAAGATTACTTTATATTCGGATGATGGTACAAAAGTACGTTTACAATACTCCCACAGGGAGCCCTTACACAAAATTAAAAAAAGGCCTAGTCTATCGTTGGAGTCGCCTGCTCGGAGACAGCACCCACGTGGACTACATCTTCGGTAGCTTGATGTTCGGCAGGTTGACCTTTGGGAATATTTTCCCTCTCGAGGACTTTGCCTCCGTCAAACCCCTTGGGACCAGCCTCTTCCTTGGAAGCCTCCTCGTCAGCCTCATTTTCATCATCTTCAATATCAACTTCATCATCGGAGGAGAGAATGAATTTGGCATCAGCTTCGTCTGCCCTGGCTTTCTCTATCTCCCCGGAGAGATCGACACCCTTAGCATGGATCTCTTTGAGGGTTTCCCTCCGAGATTGGCAGCAGACATAATTATTTATTCTTTTCTCCCGGTCGGATCCCCCTCTCAATTCCATCTGAGCATCAGCAGCATCCTTCAAATAGATGGCCACCGTCTTGTCGGCCTTGGTTTGTATTTCTTTGGATTTAGTGTGGGCTTTCTCAACATCGACCTTCGCCTTCGTGAGACCAGCCTCGAGCTCGGCTATCCTACCCGCCTGAACCGAATTGCTCTCTTGATCATTCCGAAGTTGGATTTCAAGGGCATATACCTTTGCCAATGCATCTTTTTTGGCCGCAACAAGTATGTCCATCTGTTTCTTCCTTTCATTGCACTCAGAGTTGACGTGGTCGACCTCATCCCGAAGGCATTCCAGCATCTCTATCGTTTGCTGCAACTGAGATATCGAAGTGTTAGCCTCCGATGACAGGAGTGGGAGTCCATACTTTTTCGAAATTAAGGTTACCTGCTTCTCTAGCTTGTCCTCATATTCCCAAGCTCTGGTCAACTCTGATCGAAGATGCCTCAATTCCTTTTCCTTCTTATCACAAAGAAGCCTGAGGGATTTTTCCTCATTCGAGGATCTATGCAATTCGGCCTCACAGAAAAAGCAGGAAATCAAGGTGAATGACCTACTGTCACGGCCTCGGTTAGATCACCCGAGACGCTCTGATCGGGTAGAGGAGCTTCGAAGCTCGCTCTCTTCAGAGTATTTCCCGAAGTCTGAGAAGCAGTCACCAAGTCAGGTGATGAAGGTCCTTCATCCCTGTTCTCTTTTGAAACTCCTCTTTCGAGGCTAGGAGCCTCGGCTTCAGCAGGCTTAATAGCATCAAAAGACTTTGTGGTTCAAGTCACCAACGTCGAACCCTCCACTTCGTCGTCATCAGTATCCATGGACCTGCGGACATAGTCAAAATCCTCGTTGATGACAATGTTTTTTCTGCGCCTCCAAGCACGCTCTGCTTTTCTTTGATTATCCTCTCTCTTTGAGGATCTCTTTGAATTATTATTATCCTTCTTTGGCTCTGAAGCCGAGGATCCCTCTTCCTCCTCGAGAGGGGGCGGCCTCATCTCATAGAAATCTCATCTCATAGAAATGGCCAATACCTGTGCCAATGGAATTAATCCACATGGAGAAAGGTATTTTTATTAAGGGAAGAGATATTATAACACGTATCATGATGTTTTCCTTCCCATTTGCCCTTTGACAAATCTTTCCACTTGCGTTTGTCGTATGAAAAAGTGGAAACCAGTTTGCGAGCAAAGTCCTCATTGTCGAGGACCGCATTAGGCATCCACGGGACCGATGTGGGAGAGGAAAAGGATTAATTATGCGAAGTTCAGCAAAAATTATGAAAAAGAAATAAAGAAAAGAATTTTACTCACATTCGTAGTTCAATTTCTTGGGAACGACATGAACACTTTGGGAATAATGTCGATGGTCCTCACCCAGATAAACCGACTCATCCAACCTCGATCCATGACTTCCTCATTACTTGCGAAGAAGTACATGGTAGATCGGCGTTGGAGTTTGATTAAACCTTAGAAATACCGAGGTCGATATAATCGGTTGAGGTGGCTGAGGGTGAACTTGATCCCAGCCTTTTTGGCGAAGAACCTCATCATTAATATGATCCTCCAGAAGGAAGAATGACTCTGGCCCAGGGTAACTTGATATTTTTGACAGAATTCGAGCACGAGTTGGTCGAGGGGACCTAGTGTAAAGGGGTATGTGTACGTTCTCATGAACCCCTCTACATAGGTCATGATATCCTCTTCGCGAGAGGGTATTTGCAGTACAACATCCTTCCCCCATTTACACTCTGTCCTCACAGCTTCGAGGTGTCTTTCCTCGATAGATTTTATGTACCTCGATGCATGTTCTTGATGGCTGGGGACATCGGGAGGGTTCTCTATTGTAAAGTTTTTCTTCGACGAAAAATTGCTCGGCACGATATCATTAAGCGCCAAAGGTTTATCGCCGGCCTGACGAGAAGTAGAAGCGGAGGTTCCTTCTTTCTGAGGAAGTAATTTAGAAGTTTTAGCCATAATTTCTTTAGAAAAAAGATGGAGGAAATGAATAAACCAACAAGGTTTAGGCTAATACGACGGAAGAACTGGTGGAGAAAGGACGCTTATAGAGGAGAGTAAGTATTGCAGAGTGAAAAATTTCCTAATGAGAAATGAAAGTGGGTATATATAGAGAAAGGAGGCGGCTGTTCATTGATACCGGTGGCTGACCGACTCTGACGTGCACTCAATGCTTTTGGGGAAGAGAACCATTGTGACGCTTCAGTCATTTCTACGCCTACGTCATAGGAATGATATCATCATCAAGGACCTCGGGAAATTAAATTGTTTCTGATCATTTCATTCTAAGAAATGTGAGGACTATCTGTATACGGCTAAAATCGGAGGAGTCCTATTTTGAAGTCCCTATTGCGTTCCGAACCCAAGCTCAGAAGACTCGAAGTAAGGTTCGAGATCGATCTCAAAATGCATACCTCGAGAGAACACATCGAAGGCCTGACACGACCTATCTCATGGCAGTGCAAAATCAATGACATTCAAGAGAAAATGGGAATTTATCAAGGGCATATAGGTCAAAGCGTAAATCTCAGGATTGGTTCATACAAATACGTACTAGGCGGTTATACAACTGTACCAACAATATTTTTTTTACTGTAAATAGAAATATATTTTCCCCTCCTATATAAAGGGGACTCCAATCATTTGTAAACATCATCATTCACTGCTATAGAACATTCTACTCTACTTTTGTCATTTACTGTGCTCAAGACTAAAACCCCATGCTCGCTTTAGTGCAAATTCTAGCCAACGGAAAACCTCGTATATGTGGTCCATCTTCTGCATGTGCGGTACCGCATGTGCGGTAAATATCTCCGCAGATGCGGTCTTGCTATGCCTATCCAATCCTTGGAGATGCTCCCACAGTTCAGCAAATGCGCTTTATTTACCTTGAAAATGGTAATTACAATTATATTTGATTATGTGGTTTGAAAATATGTGATCTATTTTAACACTGATTGCTTAGGCAATAGATGCTGAGTCTGAAGTGAGAAAAATGAAATAATAGCAAAAGGAACGAACTTATGCAAACCGGGTAACCAGGAGACCAGTCTCGAGGGTGGTCAGAAAGGCCTCGGGGTCGAGCTTTAGAAGCTTGACTAGAGGATATCGATAACAATATAAAAATGTTGAAGGCCTTAAGAATTGCCTATTTATGTTAAATAACGAGTAATAAATGAAGAATGATTCAAGAACAAAATAAATGAGAAGCAATTGTAAAGAATGTTTTAGTTAGAGAACATCAGATGTTCTTGTATTGAATATCTTATATGTTACAAAGTGGCATGGTTTCCCTTTATATATGAGGGGGAATCCAAATATAGAAAATAATGAAAAAAAATATGGTTGGTACAACTATTTAATACCACGGTACGAGCTTCTACTATTTTGTATATTTTTTCAGCTTTAACCACGTGCTCCTTGGGGATTTCCCGCCTTTCCATGCTGACCTTCGACTTGTACTGCCTCGAGGTCGAGGACATTCAGTATGCCCCTCGATGCCAAAACTCGGGTCTTCGAGCCTTCTAAGTGTCGAAATGATCGCAATATCAGGCTCTCCGATTTTAGCCGTATACAGAAAGTCCCCGCGTTTCTTAGAGTGAAGAGATAAGAAACGGTCTTGATCTTTTGCCTCTTCTAAACTCGTATTATGAAGTCAGTCCCTTCAGAGAATTATATGATGTGACATGAAAAGTTGCGCAGAAGTCGCTGTCAACACAATTGTCGACAAGCCCATGAACCGTTATAGGTTCGACTTTTCCGCTTCAGGCATGCCCAAAAGGCCTCTATAAATACCACAATTACTTTCTTTTTCATAGTTTTGCATCTTCTTCATCTTCTCCAAACCTTCAAATTTCAACTAAGTGTTTTCAATTCTTATCTTCTTCCTGTGCACGTTTTTTCATCTTCTCACTTCAAAAATAGATAATTATCATGGAAAAAACATCCAAAACGGTTCCAAAAAAAGAGGGAGATGCTTCTACATCACGCCCATATAAGGGTAAGTCAAACATTCTTCCTACCATCGAGCAATGTATCCCTGGCCCTTTCAACACCATTTCTGAATTTACAATAGAAAAACCCCATTCTACACCAGGCCGATGCGAGCCCATGTCCCGATACATAAGTGTAGTATCAGATATATAGAGGGTGAAACTTGAACGCCGCTGGTGGGAGGCAGCCTGAGTAGAGATTCCTACGGCTGACGAAAGCATAGTCACGCACAAGGATAGATTTCTTAGTGTATATACATGCCCCTTCACCTTAGGCCTCATCGATTCTTCTTCTCCACCGGTTGGCCTGGTGATTCTTGATTTTTTCCATCAATACCGAGTGACACTCGGTTAGATCTATCCTTATTTTTGGAGGACTGTATATATGTTTCCTCATATAACCAACATGCTATAGGGAAAGACCTTCACCCTCGACTATTTGATCAGATTGTATAGCCCTCGACTCTTCACTGGGGGCCTTATTAAATTACACCGTCGATCCACCAAGGCACTCCTCGCCTGCATCGACGAGGATAGAGATCGGGGATGGATGGTCCGATTTGTTAGAATCAGAACCTCTGACATCATCCCCGCTAACAGAATGCCATTCTCGGAGGAGTGGAATATGAAATGTAAGTACCCCTAAATTGGGCATGCTTTGTTGTCTCTCTCTCTTTCGATTGATTTTTCTTTAATCGTGCATCCAGTATTTGGTTTCCCAGCACGGTTCAGGACCTTCCGGGGTGGATCAAACGTTTAGACTCCTCTTTCCCATACAACAAATGCATATAGCGTGAGCTGACCAAAACACAATGGCAGGCTAAGAACTATGGTACACTCTTGTTGCTATTGGTTTTACATTCTTCGTAAGAACTTCTGATGCTGGTGTTTTTTGACATAATATGTTTTTGCAGGCCTTGGTGAAGGCGTGTTGATGAGGACGCCCCCACCTGGTGAGGAAGAGGCCTCGAAGACCACCAAAGATAAGAAAATAAGAAAGAGGCCTCATCGGAGTCCCCAAAATCAAAAAGGCCAAAGGCTCGGAAGCCTAAGACTAATTCCACGGTCTTGTCTTTGATGGTCGCTGAGAGCCTACAGGCTGAGGAGGAGACCGATGATGCCTTCCCTTTGGTACAAAGGGCAAAACGAATCACTGAGTCTTCGAGGGCTGTTCAGCAGTTGTTTGCTGAGTTATAGGCGGCCGACGCGGACCCGCCGCTTGCATAGGAGACCCTCGAGCAGGGTTTGGGCGCAGTCCCTGATACGCTCATCGGACATGGAAGAATCCACATTGAGGAGCTTGGGGAGCATGATACTGGAGCTTTCCGAGGTAGGGAAGAAGACTCGATGGAGGCTGATATTGCTGGTGGACTTCATTCGGGCCCGTCATTCTCTCCAAGGGAGATACGGGATGCTCAAGTTAAGGGTGTTCCCGATCTAGAGACCTCTCGTGGAGAGGATGACGCCTTTAGAGACTAACTCGAGGGGGTAGATGTGGAGACCGATGTTGATGCCCAGTTTCTCTCGAGGAAGCCGAGAGGCTCCAAAAGAAGGTCACATTTGAGAAACAATATGCTATTCTCTGATTTTCTATTCTTGTTTTCTGATTTCCCTTCTATGTGTCGCAGGTCAAGAAGCTATATGACCAAGCCATCTCCAAGATGCAAGATGAGTTGACTCATCATGGAGAGGAGCTCGAGAATCTTATGGCGGAGTTGGTCGAGCTGGAGGCTTTGTACGCTCAAAAGGAGGAGGAATTGCCTAACCTTCGGGCAAGCTCGGAGAAAAGACTTCGGGAGAGGGCCGACTTCTCCGAGCAGGTATGTCAGTACCCACATTCTTATCTTTAGCTGTAATGTTTGGTATTTATTGACATACTTTTTTCTTCTCAGATTACGAAGAAGGACGCCCTGGTGGAGCGGCTTCGAGAGGAGGTTGCGTCCAAGGACGCCGAAGTCCTGGAGCTTGCTCAGCTGAATGATGTCGCGGCTTCAGAGAGGGAGGTACTTTAGGGGAAGACCTTCTCGTAGGTGCTCAGGAGGAGGCTGCTACACTATCTGCGGCCAAGGCTGAGGCCAGTGAATATGTATCCTCATACAAGATGGATGTTTCTGTAGCGAATGACCATGCAAGGGAGATATCCGAGAAAGCCAAGATGAAGGTGGCTCAGGCAGTTGCCTATGCCCATGCACAAGCCAGGAGGCAAGCCCTCGAGGAAGTGAGCACTAAAGGTGTGGATCTCTCTTCCGAGATCGAAGAGGCCAAGGCCCCGGAGGAGGAATTGCCAATGCCGAGTACATCAGACGATGGCTCTGAAAGCGGCTCGGACAACGGCAGAGGCGAAGAGTAGTTTTTCCTATTTTTTTGCTTTTTTCCTTTTTCTGTATATGGGACCCTTCGGTTGATCTTTTGTAAAGAACACTTTTGTAAATATGTTTGCTGGAATAGAATATCATTTATCACATTTTGCACAAACTTTGTTCTGTAACCTTTACGCAACAATCTGACTTTTACACTTCCGTTCATAGCTCCCTCAGAACTCGCACTTGCAATAGTAGATCCCCTCGAGATTGGACACCTTCTCGAGGCTAGGTAGACATGCAAGCTTTTGATCCCTTGAATGCCCTATGGCAGTGTCATTTATGAGACATGACCATGAAATTACCGAGGTGGCCCCACCAGTACACTTCCCCAGACGTTATGACGACTTGTCAGAAATTGAATGGACTTCAAAGTAGTTGGTTAGACACCTTTCTCTCTATATGTATTATTCCTTCTTCTTGATTCTAACTCTTGCATTATTGCAAAAACTTATCTTTCCTTTCAACTTTCTCATCCCTTTCCCATATTTGTGAAAACTGCTTTCATTCCTTCCTGTTTATCTCTACTTTGAGTAGTTATGGCTGTCGTACCCGAACCTGTTCACCAAGAAGAGTGAAACTCTTCCTCTGCTCCTAGCCTGGACGGTGGTACACCACTGGCATATGGTGAGCTGACCTGGTACTACTTTTCTCCGAAAAAAGATTTTGCATTAAAGAAACCCTTCGATGTCCCAGCCCATCGAGAGCATGCCTAGAGGTTCGTCCGATCGATAAAAGAAAACCACCACGAGGCTGTGAGGAGAGACTGTGGTTGGGGGAAAAATGTGGTGCTGCAGATAACTTCTCGAGAAGAGAACATCATGACTTATGTAGAGGGATTCTTGTCTGTATATACGTACCCGTTTACATTAGGCCCCCTCGACCAACTTGTGCTCGCTTTATGCAAAAGGTACCGAGTCACCCTGGCACAGATTAATCCATCCTTTTGGCGGATAGTGCTGATGATGAGGTATTTCACCGAAAAGGTTGAGCTCGAATTTACCCTCAGCCACCTTATTAGGTGATATCGGCCTCAACATTGTCAAGAACTGATTTCGTTACGACGCCAGTCCACCAGGCCTTTCATTGCCAGCGATGACGAGGACCGAAATGGAGGATGGATGAGTCAGTTTTTTCTGGTGCGGACCAATCAATATCATTCTAACGGAGTTCCTGACTTTTCCCAAAAAATGGGACTTCAAACGTAAGTTCCACTTCGTGCTTAAGTGTCTTTTGTTCTTCTCGATTTATAAGAGTGTTTCTTTTTCTCTTTTTCAGCGGTCTCGTAGGTGCCCGGGGAGGTCCCCGATCTTGCGAAATGGACTCGAAAGTTGGCAGCTTCCTCGACATATGATGAGCACAAGTGGCGTGATCTCTCGAAGGGAAGGTAGGAAGCAAATCACCATGGTATGAGTCGAGTGGTATCCTATTCGATGAACATTTCATTTTGTGCATACTAACTCTGACACCGTAGGTGTTGGTGGGTTTTCCAAAATGAGGTCGTGCCCCTTCGAGGAGAGGGAAGGCCCGAGGGAGGAAAATATTCGAAAAAGATCCTCAATAGATAAGGACATTCTCAATGAGGCGGGGCCTTCTCGGAGGCATAAAGGAGACGCCGTTGCCGAGGAGAGTCTTATATATGTGACATTCTGCGGACGTCAGCTCTCCTTGTGAGGATGATTCACTGTCTACGGCTCGAGCTGGGGGCCCCTCCGAGGTTGCCGATTTTGTCAGGCCGACACCTCTAATTTGGAAGAAGATGTTCCCCGAGAGAGAAAGAGCAAGAGTCCTCCACCATTGTCAGCTTCTGGCCTCGAAGGTACTTCGAAGGATGCTTGGGACTAGGGGCCGCCCGGATCAAGTGAGGTTTCGACTTGCCATACCCATATTTGGAGTGGTTGAACTGGCACCGATGGGGCTAGGCCGATAGATGCATGTTCAAGTTTTAAGGAGGCCCATCAGCTCTGTTCCGAGGTGAGTTATGATCGGCCTTGCTGGCTTTTTAGCTATGAATCTTCATTCTTTGAACTGAAGTTTCTCTTTTGTAGGTTTTTGACAAACTCAAGTCCAAGCTTCTTCACTATGAGACCCGGTTGCGGGAAGATTTGGGTAAGAAAAAATCTCTCAAGCTTCTTTGTAATGAGAAGACAAAAGTGTTGATACATCTTCGGGTGGAGATGCATCGGAGCTGGATTTGTGAAGGCGACTCGTCAGGTAACTCTTACCCTGAAGGGGTACCTGCTTCCTTTCTCGCTTTTGGGAACTAATGCTTTGGTGCTGCAGTTGCAGGGAAAGACAAAAGCGTTGGAGTGCCTTTGGGGCTAGGTCGGGCAAGTTAGGTCCAAATACCAGCCGTTGAAGGCGCATGTAAGAGTACATGTTGCGGCCTAAAGGAATGATTTGGCCAAGGATGCTGCCCTCGAGATACAACTTCGCAATGCCTGAGAAGATAGCTCAATTCAGTCGAGCATGGTTGCCAAGCTCAAGACTGATCTTCTAAATATGAAGGCCGATGTCGTGGATGCTCGGGCCAAAGATGAATAAGTTCGAGCGAAGGCCGATAAGAAGGTGGTTATTTGCTTGAAAGACGCTGCCGATGCTCGGGCAGAGCTCAGCGGATCTTTCGATAGAGAGAGGAGGGGAAATGAGTATGCCCGATGCAAGTCCCGGAGGGAGACCCTCGAAGAGATACATGCTAGGGGCTTTGACCTCTCGGAAGAGATAAAGCATGCCGAGGCAGACGAGATCGACGCCAAGTTTTTCCTTTTTTCTTGAGCTGATGCTGATATTTGAAGGCCACCGTGGGAGCTGACTCGTGGGGCCTTTGAGGGAGCTGGTCCTGAGAGTAGACTAGATTTTCTGCTTTATTGGTTTGCATAAGACTCCCGTGGGGGTGTTGTAAATATGTATTTGTAATGCACACATATATATGAAATATTCTTTGGTTTGATTTGCTTGTCGGTAGTTAGCCCGATGAATTGGACTTTGAGATGAAACGCTTGGGGTCATGAATTGGTCCTGAGGCTTTTTAAGCTGGCGACTTAGGCTCTTACGCTTTAGGTCGGCACGACCCTCAGTGTAGCAGCGACTTGGGCTCTTACACTTTTGGCCTTGAGGCGCTTTAGTTAACCATATCAGGCTTAGTCTCTAAGTCGGGTTTAGACTCAAGCTCAACTACCCTTAGGTTTTCAAATCGGCCTTGAGGCGCTTTGGGTCGTTATGACTTGTAGGTGGCGACTTGGGCTCTTACGCATATGGTCGATACAACTAGCTAGAGACTTGGGCTCTTACGCTTTTGGCCTTGAGGTGCTTTAGTTAATCGTATCGGGCTTAGTCTTCGAGTCCCGTTTCGACTCGAGCTAAATGGACCTTAGGTTTTCAAATTGGCCCTGAGGTGCTTTGGGTCGGTATGACCTGTAGTTGGCGACTTGGGTTCTTACATGTAAGGTCGATACGACTAGCTGGCGATTTGGGCTCTTACACTTTTGGCCCTAAGGTGCTTTAGTTACCGTATCAGGCTTAGTTTCCGAGTAAGGTTTCGACTCGAGCTCAACGGCCCTCAGGTTTTCAAATTGGCCCCGAGGTGCTTTAGGTTGGTAAGACCTGTAGCTGGAAACTTTGGTTGTTACGCGTAAGGTCGATATGACTAGCTGGGGACTTGGGCTCTTACGCTTTAGGTCGGTACGACCTTCAGTGTAGCTGGCGACTTGGGCTCTTACGTTTTTGGCCCTGAGGCGCTTTAGTTAACCGTATCAGGCTTAGTCTCGGAGTCGGGTTTTGACTCGAGCTCAAAGGCCCTCAGGTTTTCAAACCGGCCCTGAGGCGCTTTGTGTCGGTATGACCTGTAGCTGGCGACTTGGGATCTTACCAATAAGGTTGATATGACTAGTTGGTGACTTGGGCTCTTTTGCTTTAGGTCTGTATGACCTTTGATGCAGCTAGCGACTTGGTCTCTTACGATTTAGGTCGTTATGACTTTTATGTAGCTGGTAACTTGGGCTCTTATGCTTTAGGTTGGTACGACCTTTAATCGGTTCTTTTCGAAGTTTTTCGAACTAATTAGAGGCCTGTGATTTTATGGCAACAGTCAGACGTCTTCGAGTTGCGTTAGTTTGGCCGGAGCCTTATGACGATAATCATTGTATTTGGCCGTAGCCTTTTAGTCCCCGAGTGAGATAGCCATGGCGCCTATATCGAGGGTATGCCTTTTGGGTCTTACAAGTTCGATATATTGCCTTGAATTTGATATGGGGTTTATGATTGTTTTAAGTTCTTACAAATTTGTACATGCCTTGCTTGAGGTCTTACAATTTTGACGTTGCCTTACGGAGGGCTTACGAGTTTGATGTTGCCGGCTCTAAGATATTACGGCTTGGAGTTAGATAACCTGATGAGCCAAATGTCGAGGGTTGTCCCAGAGTCAGAATTGATGTTGCCTCGAGGAGGGCTTATGAGGTTGAATTTTCCGGCCCTGAGGTCTTATGGCTTTAATTTTTTGGTGACTCAATGGAGTGATTGTCGAGGACAGTTTCTGAGTGCTTGATAAATTTTTTTCCCTGGTGCTGTCTCTTGTGAAAATAGCAAACTTCTTCGATGTGCGAAATGTTTTCATGATATAAGGTACTTCTCTGATTACTTGGTACAAGTATATATGTTTTTACCATCGAGGGTTAGATTTTTCTATGCGGACACAGTTTATTCGACCGTTTGGTCCGATACATCATTCTTCTGTCGAGAACCACTTTGGCATATTTCAATGATCTCCTGGAGGGATTCCCCTCAGCATTTGAGGTTGATCGAAGAGAAGCCTCGGATACTAGGTGAGTTCTCCTTAGGTAGCATATGGATGTTGCCTCATTAAAAACCTCGCCAGTAAAACCTTTGGAACAAAACCCGACGTGAGGGAAAAAGAGCGCAAAACATGCTTTAAAACGTAAGGCCTTTGAGATGGGGGGGGGGGTGCTTAGACTCCTTTCAATCGAACACCTACACGTAGGTTAGCGTAAATCGTACAAGAAAAAAAAAGAGGGTCGTACTTTAGCTGCAATGGTTTTCGAGCTTTGATATGTGTTGGTTATCTATTCCGAGGACACGACACGGTCCTTTTTTCCTACGAGGATGTAGTTCATGATTGTTACTCGGATGTTTGCTTGTTTTCCGGATCCTTCGATGTAGAAAGTGTCGGTGCCATATCGTACACTGTGAACATTTGTTTTGCCGCGTGTTGCTCTCCATACACTATTTACTCCATCCTTCCTAGGAAATTTCATCATTTGATGAAGGGTTGACTACACCACCCTTATATTGTGAATCCATGGCCTTCCAAGTAATGCATTGTACCTCATGTGACCTTCCATGACATGAAACATAGTATCCTAAATTGTTCCGGCCACGTTGACTGGGAGGATTATTTCCCCTTTCATTGTTTCGCTTGACATGTTGAATCCATTGAGGACTCGAGAGGCGGTACGATCTAGTCGAGCAACCCGAGTTGCTCTACTACCCTCGATGGAATTATGTTGGCCAAGCTACCTGGATCCACGAACACACGTTTAATTTGAAATTTATTGAAAAGAAAAGAAATTACCACATTGTGAAGTTGAGATAAGGTCTCGATGTCCTCTTCGCTGAATGAAAGTGCGTCTTCAGGTATGTAGCTCCGAGTTCTCTTTTCCCTGGTGATGGATACTTTTGTTTGTTTAAAAATGGGTCCATAAGGGACATCGACTCCACCAATAATCATGTGGATGAAGTGTTGTGGTTCTTCTATTTCATTATTCTTGTTTTCCTTTCTTTCCCGAAATTTATTTTTATCTTGATCGTTGAGGAATTCTCGAATGTAACCTTTGTTGATTAGTCGGGCCACCTCTTCTTGAAGCTGTCTGCAATCTTCGATCCTATGACTGTGGGTATCAAGTTGGGGTTCCTTTGTGAAGGATCTGATAGCATGGGTCTCGGCCACCTGGTGTCCCTGGTCTTGCTTATGGCCGATACGATGTATGGAACATCGATGTTTAAGTTGTACTCAGATAGCCTGGGTGCTCTACCAGCCCTGTGTGCCGGTCGAACCCTGCTTTTTTCACGAGTCCCCGAGGATTCTTCCCTCGGTCCATCCTTTGGTCATTTCGAGGTACATTACGTCTCGGGATATTTCTTCGATTTTCTACGTATGGTTGGTACTTTTCTTTGCTCGACCTCAGCTCTCTTTCTGGAGGCCTCCATTCCTTTGCTAAGACTCCAAAAGGATGCACCGAGCCCGAGGGAGCTTCTAATTGGTCGTCCTTGAACCTTATCTTCAACTGGTACCTGTTGTGCATATCCGCCCAAACTATGGCGGGTACTCGATTAAATTCTTCTTCGGCTTTTTTGAAGCAATCGAGCTTCACTCATTCAAGCCCTGAGTGAAGGCTCGTACCGCCCAATTGTCAGAGATCGGTGGTAATTCCATTCTTTCAAATTTAAAGCGGGACACGAAGTCCCTTAACATCCCATTCTCCCTTTGTTTGATTTTGAAAAAATCAGATTTTCTTGTAGCGACCTTGATGGCACCAACATTTGCTTTCACAAAGGAGTCTGCCATTATGGAAAAAGAATCTATCAAGTTCGGGGGCAGGTTATGATACCACATCATGGCCCTTTGGATAGTGTTTCTCCGAAGTTTTCAATAGAACAAATTCAATCTCTTCGTCTCTCAGGTCGTTCCCTTTCATAGCACAAGTGTACGCACTAATGTGCTCATTGGGGTCCAAAATTCCGCTAAATTTTCGGAGATCGGGCATTGTGAAATTCTTTGGGGTAGGCATCAGAGCTGCACTTGACAGGAATGGCTTTTGCATGAACTTTTTTGAATTTACACCCTTCAGAATTTTTTGTGCGCCTGGGATCTGATCGACCCTCGAGTTGTAGGTCTCCATTTTTTTGTCGTTAGATTCTATCTTCTTTAAAAAATTTCTTTATTCTCATTGGAGAAAGACTCTCCCCCGGCAGGGTTTTACACATAGGGCCAACTGCTTTCTTTATCTATCTTGACCTTAGTTTGTCTATCACTTCCACTAGCTAAGACCGAATTCTCACATGTCCGTTTCGTTATTACAACCTTCTTTTTTGATGTCAAAGACCACAAGCTACGCGCAAATTCTCATTGGATTGCTTGATTCAATCCTCTTTGCAAAGTCTTCGAGTATCTTCATAATGACGGGGTCGGCTGATGACCCATTATTGCTTGATCTTTCCGGTGCCTGTTCGACTGGAGGAGTCATTTCTGGTGGTGTTGTGCTTGGGGTTCTTTGATGGTTTTGTAGCTGAGCAATAGCCACCTGTTATGCCTGCAACATTTCAAAAATGACATGAAGGCTTACTTCCCTTTACTTTTGAGCAGGGGTTCCATGTTCTTCACGCTGGTCTCCTTCACGAACACTCTCGTCTGTATGAGAGCTCACAGCGACATGTTGAGCATTGTGTGAGCCTTTATCGACAGGAATTTGCACTGTTGCCCCTTCAGGGTTTTGCGATGGCACACCGACACCTGAGGTAGCTGTCCATTCTCTCCGTGGTCATCAGGACCGTTGTTTTCATGTGCGTTTACTAAGTTAGACATTTTCTTGCCTAAAATTGAAGATTCTTGGACAAGACAAAGTTTGAAGAATAACTTGTGTTTTTAGAAAACCAGCACTAAAATAATCACTATTATTTTTAGCCCCATGGTGGGCACCAAATTGTTTACCTTGAAAATGGTAATCACAATTATAATTGATTATGTGGTTCTAAAAATACGTGATATATTTTAACACTGATTTCTTAGACAGTAGATGTTGAGTCTGAAGTGAGAAAAATGAAATAAGAGAGAAATGAATGAAATTATGCAAACCGGGTAACGAGGAGACTAGTCTCGAGACTGGTCGGAAAGGACTCGGGGTCGAGCTTTAGAAGCTTGACTAGGAGCTATCGATAACAATATAAAAATGTTGAAGGCTTTAAGAGTGACCTACTTATGATCAATAACGAGTAATAAACGAAGAATGATTTAAGAACACAATAAATGAGAAGCAATAAATTAATAAAGCAATTGTAGAGAATGTTTTAGTTAGAGAGCAGGGGATGTTCTTGTTCTTGTATTGAATATCATATATGTTACAAAGTGAAAAGGGTCCCCTTTATGTATGAGGGGGAATCCCAACATAGTACATGTGTAATTAATGCAAAGAGATATGGCTGGTACATACATTTAATATAATGGTACGGGCTTGTACTATTTTGTGTATTTTGTCAGCTTTAACCACGTGCCCCTTGGGGATTTCCTGCCTTTCCATGCTGACCTTCAACTTGTACTGCCTCGAGGTCGAGGACCTTTAATATGCCCCTCGTTGCCGAAACTCGTGCCTTCGAGCCTTCTAAGTGTCGAAATGATCGTAAAATCGGGCTCTCCGATTTTACTGGTATACGCGCTTCTCGTAGGCGTGCTAAGGACATCATTTTTACGATCTCACACCTGCACATTAAGCGCTCCATGTGCAAAATACCAGCACCAGTAATACCAAACCATCCTGAAATGGTCCACACCCATTGGTAACCTAAGTCATACTTATCCAAAGGCTCAAGATGACATAAACAATATCAAAACAAAGAATCAAATATCAAAATCAATTCTTTAACTTCCAAACTTTCAAACTTCGCCAAACACATCTGAATCATACTTAGATATTTTTTATCATAAAAAAATATGCACACAAGTTCATATAAACTATTAGAACCTATCCAAGTTCAATCATACTCGGAGTCGGATAACTCTAAAGGCAACTATCGGTCAAACCTACAACTCTCTAATTCTCCAAATCGCCAACTTTCACCAAATAGAGCCAAAATCTTATGGTAATATCCAAATCCAAATTCGAACCTATTCCCAAGTTCAAAGTTATAATACAAACCTACTGGAACCATCAAATCACCAATCCGAAGTTTCATACGGATAATTCAAACCTTGGTCAACTCTTCCAAGTTGAAGCTTCCAAATTAAGAATCACTCTTCCAAACTACTCCCGAACCTATTGGAGATCAAAACCAACTATACTCTCAAGTTTTAATACATCATATGAAGCTAATCAAGGTCTCAAATCACAAAACGAATGCTACAGCCCAAAATGACCTATCGGGTTGTTACATTCTCTCCCATTTAAACATATGATCGTCGTCGAACGTGTCAAGAGTCATTACAAAGGCGTAAAATAACTTTATAAAATCATCATACACATACCCATGAGTGATGGATACCACATTAATCTATATAAATCTATCAACATAATCTTGGATGAAGATTCATCTTCGACTTTAGCCTATAGGACTTTGAACCAAATTTCAATATCCGAAATTTCCTCTAAGCTACGATGCTTGCACATATATATACTGCATCAATATCAAAAAGTTGTATCGAACCATAAATGTACATCCAAGATGAAACCGTAAGAAGAACCCCTTGACTCATATACCAATAGCAACATCTTCTTCCTATAATAGATGATCATTTCCAACTCGGTACTAATAACATACCTCATATCAAATAAATCCTTGTTCCAAACTCTTGCAACACTTCTAATCATGAAGTCAACATGTAGAAACTAATAATAACCCATCATATTAGTAAGTCATAGATCTCTCTCTTGTCCGATAAGAACCATTGATCTTCCTAGGCAGCTTGAAAGTATTCCCTTTCAAATATACCATATCCAAATATAATCGCGCTAATTCCAAGTCCATAAACTACACCTAATGTAGTCCAAGCTTCTCGATCATCTAATCACGCCAAATTTCACGTGGATCCTTACACAAAATGGTCTACACTATATAAGAAATAACTCAAATATAACAAATTTGTAGAAAATCAACTTATTATCCAATGAATTCTCGGACCAATAGTGCTCCAAACCAACAGTGTATGAGTATATATACAACTTATTCCATTTATGTTCATCATGTACCTATCAAGCAAACTCGAAAAACCTCAAACTGAAACATATGCCATAACACCACCATCACATAGTGGGCTACCACTCTAACTATTTTTAATGGTATAAAGCATCCCATATAACCATAATTGTTACACCCCATATTTTCGTACGTGAGAGTATGTCGTAAGTCAAGTGACGTAAGCTCAGAAATGAGATCGTATTTGAAATTATATAAAGTAAGTTAATCATGTTAATTTGGAAGTTAAAAATACTTATGATCATGAATACCAAGTACAAAGAGGGTTTGAAGGACTAGAAGATAATAAATGGAAGAAAATAAGTTTCGTCAAAAGTCGACAAGTTTGAAATGTTATAACATGTACTTTTGGGGTGAGACTAGGGTGCTTAACATGATAAGGAATTTATTTTATGAGTTATGTTAGTCTTATGATATTTGTGTGTTATTTTTTGAAGTCTAGCGAGTTGCGGAACAAATGTTTGAAAAGATCATCCCAAGTTACATTCATAAATGTGCTGAACATTAGGTCAAATGTCACAGAGCTTTTCTCCCAATACACTTAGATATATAGGGTGATCCACCCAAAAAATTGAATATCTATAAGTATATTTCCTATAGAAATAAACCATTTTATAATACAACATCATAGTAGAGAGATATATAAATTTTTGCCAGACCGCATAGACTGCTAGGTGACAAGTAGGTGTGTCACCTACTTGCTTAAATTAAAGGACTATATATGTCCAAAAATGGGCCATTTTGGGTCCGCCAAAGATACCTTTTAAGGTCCTATTTACGTCATATATTACACTGATAATAGGGCATAAAAACCTGAGATAATTCCCTGCAAAATTACTCCCAAAAATTGAACACAAACACTATTTGATTCTCTTTTTCAAGTTCTAGTTGGAGGAAAACCTAGGCTTTGAAGAACCAATATAGGATCTGAAGTATTCAAAAAACAAGGTAAGTATACTGATCTATCATCCCTTTTTTTGCTGGAAATGTATGGAAAGTCGTTCTATAATCGTAAGAGCACACGGGACGGTGATCGGAAGCCGTGAGTTCGAGTTATTCAACTTGTAGTGGACTGTTTTGTTGGATGTTTTATGTTGCTGTTGGATTGCGTGTTTTGCTACTATTTTAGGGAGTTTTGGAGTATAAAATTTGTGGAGAAACATCACACAATGGCTGGTCGATTGGCTGGTCGTTCGGCATTGTGTTTTCGTGTTGTTTGACACTACTACGGTGATCGTTTTGTGTATGAAGACATTGGGGTGTGTTGGGCTGTTTTGTAGTATTTTTTTATGTTTATAAGGTTGGAAAATAATGTATATATATTTTTATTGTTTTGTTATTGTTTTGTTGGTGTTATATGTAACTGGTAGGAAGTAAAGATTATAGGGGAGATGCTTCCCCTTTTAATATAAAAAAAGCTTATTGTTTGTCATGAGATAGTTGTAACTTTCAGAACTTAATGATAGTATTATTATCGTTGTTGTAGATTAAGGTGAGAAGAGACGAGTTAAATGTTGTTATTGGAAATATTGTGATAAGGTAAGTTAAGGCTAATCCTTTCCTTCATTTTGTCATGATCTCGCAACTACATGTGTTTGATATTTTGTCATGATCTCGCAACTACATGTGTTTGATAACGAGACATAAAGAGAAGTTCATATTTCTGAATCTATGTACACTATCCCAGTTTCATAAGTTACAGTATTCTCCCTTATAGGAACTTTATATTCAGTTTACTATTGTCTACTTTTAGCCAAGAGAGTATTTTCACCACCAACGAGCTATAATCGGTGGGCAGGCCCCTATTGGGCAACCTCACATTTGATGTTAAGTTATATACCGATTCTACTATGGCTAAGCTCCTATGAGCGAGCCTAGATTGACCGAGATATAGAGCGTAGTATGGCCGAGCCCTATGAGCGAACCTACTACGGCAGAGCAGTTACATGTATAGAGCTTTATAGGGCCGGATATTTATTTTAGTTACTATATTAAGAGAGTTTAGTCAATATCAGCAGGTAAGCATATCTTCAGATTATCTTTGGCTCCCAGTTACTTTCAGCTATTATATTAACATTTCAGTTTAACCTTTCAGTTATTTCGTTGCCTTACATTCTCGATACATTATTTTGTACCGATATCCCTTTTGTCAGGGATGTTGCATTTTATGCCTGTAGGTCCTGATAGATAGCTGGATAGACCTTCCCAATAGACAGAGTCATACATCAGCTTGGTTGGTAAGCTCCACTTCCTCAGGGTTACCTGGTCTAGACCTTGGAGTCCATTTATATATAATCATTTGATGGGTATGTCGAGGCCCTTTCTTGACTATGATACAATTCAGTTATCTCGAGAGGCTTGTAGACAAGTCCTGTATATTTTTTAAATTAGTATTGTGGCATTGCTTGCCATGTGTGCATATTCAGATTGGTATTCCTAGTTATAGACGTTCATGGCGGCTTCGTCGGCCTTTGCGGTTACATATATGAGCTTTTTGGTATCTTTACCCCTCAGATGAGAGAGACATTATGTTCAGATGATTCAAACTATGGCCTTATCGGCCTAAGTTGAGGGTTACCCCTCCATAGTTCATAGTTACAGAGCGGTATGCTCTGGCCAAGTATGGCATCGGGTGCCGGCCACGCCTCTTCAGGTTTGGGGCGTGACAAACATGGTATCTGAGTAATTATATCCTAGGGAATCTCCAAGATGTGTTTAGTATAGACTTATTTATAGATGTGTTGTGCATCACATTATATAAACAGGAAGCTACAAGGAATTAGTAGTCTATTAGCCTTCTTCCAAATCCAAATCGTGGTATGAATCCGAGTCATAAGAGTTCGAGCCATGAATTGTGTTTACTAATTATAGATATGCTAGCAATTAGAAAAATGATAGCTAGCTAGAGGGCTAATACAACTACAGGTAAGAGCACTAATAGAGGGAGAGAGTTCTTGATGACGCGACCACATTTGAAGCCCTATCTAATTGTGCATACCAAATTTGAAAATTTCCAACTTTATACCCTAATATTAGAATATCAAACACACCCCCTGAATAGGAGGCCATGAGAGTATCAAAAGGTAAAAGTATAAGATTCAACAATAACCATAAGCAAGGTGAATGAGGGTACGATGTACCCAGTTAGTGAAGATTATCAGTATTTACAATTCAGGCAGAGAAATATAAGAATTTTAAGTTACCTTCAACAATAAGAGAGGTATGTACAGTTGGTCACACCTATGTCAGCCATGCCATATGAGAGCGAACAAATATAGTTTAATAGAAGGATGGGAAATCAGGATGCAGCTACGGTTAGTGTAAACCAAAATGGTGGATGGATTGTTAGCGTTAGATGACATTTTTGAAGGATATTGTAAACGTGATAATAGTTCCCCTTGCAAGACACCCAGACGGTGCACTCTGAACAGTACAGTTAGATAAATACTAGAATATTCAAACAATTTACTAGATAGGCACAGAAATCCTATAAGTAATAAATATTTACCTTAGTATGGCTCCCGTTCCTAGTAAAGTGAAGATGTTAGGTGAATTGAAGAGCCAATGGATAGATCAAGGGGAGTAAAAAAAGGGGAAAGAATATTTATTGAAGTTTTTCAGAATAAAGTGAAAAATGCTAGCAGGAGAATAAGAAGAGAGTAAATGAAGAATTATGAGGATGAGGTGATAAATGGGTGCTAACTATAAATTAAAATATGATTGAATGATAGAGTCCATAATCAAGTGAAGGAAAAGATAATAGGTCATGGACCTTGAGACAATAAAACTGTCTAAGTCATAAAGTGATGCCCTTACTTCGAGAAATGAGTTACAGCGTTATTACTAGAATGCTAAGTTAGGCACTTGGAGCAATAAAGATCAGCACGGGCTAGTCAACAAGATAATACCGAACATGAATTAGGGACTATAGGATTTGATATTAGTTGAGATTTTTGGAATTTCAGAGACCACATTCCAGTAATAACAGAATGGACGATAGAACAATTACATTTAAAAGTCATTATGGAAGACGCTTCACTAAAGCAAGTACTGTGCTTATTCAAATCGTGCAAATATGTTAGGATCCCAAAAATTATGCAAGCACGACACTGGGGAGAGGCAGTAAGGGTTCCCAGCTAGGATGTTATTTACATATAAGTGTGCATGGATACATAACGAGTTAGTGCAAGTCGTAAGTTAAGACAAAATACATAACATAAGATAGAGTACATGGAATATAGATGTGATAATGGACCAACGATTAGTTAATAGTTTAATCAGGAAGAGCCTAGTTATGGCTAGACAAGAGGTCTCGGATAAACCAGTAGATCATGCAAGATTAACATAGTGAAACCCAAAACAGGAAATTCAGTCTCACAGATATGACATCGTAATCCTTGAGAAATATTCAGATATGAGTTGGGGTAGTTAAAAGTACCAAATAAGTATTACGGAAATAAAAGAGAGTGCCACTTGGGAGATACTCAAAATTTGAGTTTTGAAGTAACCTTACGAGCACAAAAGGCGCGAAGGTTCACAAGGAGGACTATAAGGGAGTAAGAACATCAAAAATTTCTTCGAGTATACTATGTAATAAGTTTGCATCTTTACATGAGTCATAGGGTCTTCCCTATATGCTACAACAAAAGACTAGCTGAGGAAATAAGGAAGAAGGCTTCAACATAAGTATAGTGACCTAAAGAAGAAATGATCTTGTAACAACAGTCTCACTATAATAATTTATGAACTCCATAAAAAAGTGGCACTTATCGTGGCTAATGAACGAGGAGTAAAAATTGAAAGTAATATTCGAGATCATATGAGTTTCACAACCATTCTAGCATGCGTGGGAACTAAGAGAAGCCAAGTATTCCTGCAACAAGTGGCAGAAAGGGTAGAAAAACTAATTGCTTATGTTTAAAGAAAGATGAGAAGGAATTAGAGGAATTATACGATAAACGACCTAGAGTTAGTTATGTTATGAACATACTTAAGATTTTGGAGTACTATCCATACAACATATATGTTGACATAAAATTATAGGAGACTTCAGTGTAGGTTAAAAGAAAGAATTGAGTCTACGTTGCAGACAAATTCTTCAATTGTTAGAAGGTTATAGCATGGATTTTCCACAACATATACGAAAAGCTAAAGTAATAACTAATACCCTGAGTCATAGATCGGAAGATAACTTACGCCTACTTAAAGGTTGAGAGAGAAGATAGAGCTAAAGAGTTACATCAGCTAACTGAATCAGGAACCTGATTATTAGACCCATATAATTATAGAAATCGTGATTCTTAACATTGTAGAATCACCCGTAATATCAGAATTACAAGAGAGATGGTACAATAGCCATATTCTATAATAACTCTACGATAAAGCTAGTTAGAAGTGTACCATCTTCATAATAAGTCAGTATAAAGCTCCTGTCAGATTGTGCATGCACCAGAGGTTCAATTATTATAGTAGGGATTCAAGGTATGTATTTGAATTCACCTATGTGGAATGGAGGTTATGAAAGCGACAAAATATAAAATGAAAGATTTAATGGAGGTTGTGAATAGTCTAGATTCTTGATAGAGGTCTAGGAGCGTCATGATTCAGTATCCAAAAATGATACTGGTGGTGTCATTAGCATATCTTTCACCTTATGGTTTCCACGTATCAAGAGGTCTAGTTAAAAGAGGAAAGAAGAGTTAAAGACAACATTATGTCTCGCTTGAGGCTCCAGAATAACATAAGAAATCTACGGTGCTAGCAAGTTAAAGGATGATTGTGAGTACTATGAATAGATATGTGTAGGTCAGAGGCTAAAGTATGATAGAGTGACAAGGTTTTAGGTAGACAAGAATAAGGATAAGAAAAGTGGGTGAGAAGGTGAGAGAACATATGGGACAATAAGTGAGATCTGGAGTTGCGTAACTGAACTCGGTAATAATAAAGAGAAGTAATAGTTATGGTATAGTATGACCTACGTAGAAGTAGTAAATCCATAAGCATGGATAACTGAGACTGTAAAGAAATGTATATCAATATTCATATGTTCAAAAAAGTACCGAGTGAAGAACTGCAGTATACCTATAGATGCCCAGAGGGATAGCTTGTCACAATTCTGTGTATGTTCACAAATTGAGGTCTATAGATGACTAAAATCTCAAGGAAAAAGGAGAGAAAATTCGCACAGGCATACATACAAGGACAAAGTTGTACAGGCTGGACGACATAAGATAGCAATAGTTACGAGATTGCAAGAATTCCGACCACAAGTCATGGTGTGAGAAAGAGGTCTAAAGGGGGGAATGCTCTGGACTTCAGATTTATTCAGGAATAGATGCCTAGATGGAAAGGACAATATAAAAGTATACGTAAGAGATATAGGTAATGAGACAGATAAGTGCACCAGTCAACATTCGAGGACAAATGTTCCAAGGGGAGGGGGAATGACATTACACCCCATGTTTACGTATGTGAGAGTATGTTGTAACTCAAGTGACACAAGCTCGAAAATGAGATCGTATCTGAAAGTATATAAAGTAAGTTAATTGTGTTACCTTGGATGTTACAAATACTTAAGATCACTAATACCAAGTGCGAAGAGGGATTGGGGGATTAGAAGCTAATCGAATTGAAGAAAATAAGTTTCGTCAAAAGTTGACAAGTTGGTAATGTTATAACAAGTACCTATTGGGTGAGACTATGGTGCTTAACATGATAAGGAGGTTATGTTATGAATTATGTTAGTCATACGATTGTCGTGTGTTATTTTTTAATGTCAAGCGAGTTATGTGTTATTTTTTGAAGTCGAGTGAGTTGTGCATACTTCATACGTCACACTGATAATAGGGCAAGAAAACCCAGAGATAAGCCCCTGCAAAAATACTCCCAAAAATTAAACACAAACTCTAACTGATTTTCTCTTCTTTTTAAGTTCTAGTTGGAGGACGGTGATCGGAAGCCGTGAGTTCGAGTTATTCAACTTGTAATGGACTATTTTTTGGGCTATTTCGTGTTGATGTTGGATTGCATGTTTTTCTATTATCTTAGGGAGTTGCAGAGGATAAAAGGTGTGGACAACCACCACACATTGGCAGAGTGGTTGTCTGGTCGTTCGTCGTTATATTTTCGGGTTGTTTGACACAATTACGGTGGTCGTTTTGTGTATGAACAGATTGGGATGTGTTGGGCTGTTTTGTAGTTTTTTGTGATGTATACAAGGTTGGAAAATAAAGTATATATATATATATATATATATATATATATATATATATTGTGTTATTTGGTTTTTTGTGTATATTGAATAGGGAGGAAACAATGATTTTAGGGAGATGCTGCCCGTTTTAATATAAAAAAGCTTGTCATTCATTATGCGATAGTTGTGCCTTGCGAAACTTAATTATAGTATTATTATCGATGTTGTAGATAAGGGTGCGAAGAGTCGAGTTCAATGTGGTTATTGAAAATATTGTGATAATGTATGTTAAGGCTAAACCTTTCCTTCCTTTTGGCATGATCTCGTAACTACACGTGTTTGATAACGAAACATAAAGAGAAGTTCGTATTTCTGAATATATGTACATCATCCTAGTATAATAAGTTACAGTATTATCCCTTATTGGAACTTTATATTCAGTTTAATATTGTCTTGTTTTAGCCAAGAGAGCTGAGAGTCTACATATATAATATTACAGTTTTTGACCACCACCGAGCTATAATCGGTGGGCAGGCCCCTATTGGGTAGCCTCCGATCAGATGATGAGTTATAAAGTGAGCCTACTGTGGTCGAACTCCTATGAGAAATCCTAAATGGCCAAGATACAAAGCCTAATATGGCCGAGCGCATATGCGCGAGCGTACTACGACAGATCAGTTACATATACCGAGCCTTATGGAGATGAAAAACTATTTTCTGACTATATTGAGAGAGTTGAATCAATCAGCAGGTAAGCATATCATCATATTATCTTTGAGTTCAAGTTACTTTCAGTTATTATATTAGCAGTTCAGTTTCAGCTTTCAGTTATTCTGTTTCCTTACATACTCGGCACATTATTTCATACTAACGTCTCTTTTGTCTGGGACGCTGCATTTCATGCCTGTAGGTCCTGATAGATGCAAGATAGACCTTCCCAGTAGACAGAGTCAAACATCATCTTCGTTGGTAAGATCCACTTCCTCGGGGATACCAGATCTAGACCTTGGAGTCAATTTTATATATACACGTTTGATGGGTAAGTCGAGGTCCTGTCTTGACTATGATACATCTCAATTATCTCTAGAGGCTTTTAGATGAGTCCTATATATTTTGCATGTTAGTATTCTGGCCTTGCTACCATGTGTGCATGTTCAGTTTGGTATTGTTGGTTGTGGACATTCATGGAAACGTCATCGGCCTACACAATTAAGGAATATATGAGCTTATGGGTATGTTTACCCCTCCGATGAGAGAGACATTATTTTTTGACGATTCAAAATATGGACTCATCAGCCTAAGTTGAGGGTTACCCATCCATAGTTCACAGTTACGGAGTGGTACGCTCAAGTATGGCATCGGGTGTCGGCCACGCTTCTTAAAATTTGGTGCGTGACAATAGCTATGTTGGATGATACACCCATATGAAACGTCACGCCATATAAGCAAGTTTGACCTGCCGTAGATTATAAATCCTTAAGTTCTCTGCTGGCAGACACCCAACTGTTTCCACATTCTTCTAAAGTTGTAATAAGTCTTCCATACACTAATAAGGACATATTCTAGCTCCCACTCATGGACACACCAGAAACCTCTAACTCACCTGCCTCAACTGAAAATATATACATCCAACATGTTATCAATCCAATTACCAACTACACCACTCATGATCAACCTCGTGGAACCCAATTCATCGATTACATAAAAGTAAAGACCTGTAAGATTTCTTAACTAAACTAAATGCCCGAATAGGTCTCCAAGTTGTTATAATAGTGGAAATTCTTAAAACGACCATTTTTGAAGTAAAAATCACCCCGGGACTTAAAAGATATAATTTTCCAAAACTGCGCGGATCTACGGTCCACTATGCAATCACAAATCATGTATGCGGATCGCACAGTGGTCGCATACCTGGACAGTCTGATGTCCAATTTGAGGACAACTATGTGGCCCATAATGCGATCCCATTTCATGAATGCGGGCCACATAGCTGTCGCATCCCTGCACCTTAATTGTTGCGGATGAGGTTATGCGACGCACTATGCGATCGCATAACAGGTATGTGGATCGCATAGTGGTCGCATACCTGGGTAGTCTGGTTCCCATTTTGGCCCATTTGAGGGCCATTTATGCGACATGAATGTGGACCGCATAGCATGAATGTGATCATATTCTTGACCGCAATTCTTGCTCCGGGGCTTTTAATTTATAATTTTTATACCCGACCCCAACCTAATAAATCACTTACCACCTTTTAATTTAACGGGTATCTGAACAAAATAGAGATAAGGGAGAGTGAGTTTAGTGAGAGAAAGTCTTCTTCTTCATCAAATTGGTCCATCATCTCTACTAGGCCCGAAAATTATCAAGTAATTATCACGCCCCAAACTAGGGGAGGCATGACTGGCACAAGATACTTTATTCGATCGAGTTAGCCACTAAACATACCAGCTAACTAAACTGGGGGCCCAACAGATCGGGCAGCCCAACATCTGAAATACTAAGACTAGATTGTTAAGGTCATGACCTGAATAACACTAAGCCATATAAACAAAGGTAGAAAAGCCAAAATAATAAAGTACTAGTTGGCCGACGAGGCCGCGACTGAAGACATACATGCCTACACACATATATATACATGTCAAGCCTATGGGCTGGAGACTGAAAGCTGCAAAAAGGAACCCAGAAAATTGTGTCCACAATAGCCTCTAAAAGTGTCATAAGCGCNGACCGTTAAGGTCATGACCTGAATAACAATAAGCCATATAAACAAAGGTAGACAAGCCAAAATAATAAAGTACTAGCTGGCCGACGAGGCCGCGACTGAAGACATACATGCCTACACACATATATATACATGTCAAGCCTATGGGCTGGAGACTGAAAGCTGCAAAAAGGAACCCAGAAAATTGTGTCCACAATAGCCTCTAAAAGTGTCATAAGCGCTGTCTAGACAAGGCCCCGTCTATACCCAAACTATACAACAAAACTGACCATCCTATGGAAGTTCGAGGAAGAGGTGGAACTTACCAACTCACAGCTGAACCCTGAAATCCTAGTGGAGGGGTCGATCAGAGTCCTTACCTGGACCTGCTCGCATGAAACAAAAATGCAGTGTCCCCAGGCAACGGGACATCAATACGAATAAAAATGTACTGGTATGTAAGGCAGAAAGTAGAATCATACATAGCTGATGTAAAAAGGATAATAGAGATACCACCTGACACTGAAACTCTGATAGCCTCCATGGCCGACATCTGACCTCATAGTAATCAAATATGCATGGTATGCTTGTGTAATCATATGTCGTTAGTATATATATTGATGCAAATGCATGACATACCCACCAAATGCTAGCACTGGCGGTCTCTCCCGGTAGTTAACAGGTATAATATTGCCAACCTGCGGCCATCGGTAAAATATATATAGTATTTCAGGCAAATAGGCCCCTCACCTCCGATTGTAGGTCGAAGTCCATGCATAATATGCCATGTATGATATGAACTTTGAATGCACATAATAGGCCATAACAAGAACTTAGCCAATCTTGGCTAATTGGTACTCTTATTCTCATAATCTCATAATCACCTTAGTATCGCATAGAAATGTCTCGTGGAACCTCATATGTTTCTTTCTTATAAGCTTGAAAACTTAACTCGACTTTTAGAAAGATAACTTAACTTTGAAGATGTTCATAAAAAGCTTAAGGTGCTTCACTTAGTCCTTATACCTTATTTCTTGATAATTAGTAAAAGAAAGTATTTCAAAAAAATCAAGTGTTTTAGTCATTTAAACATAAAAATTATATCTGATCGCAAATACTAAATGCCTTTATTTTTAAGTCACACAATCCAAATACGAATAAGAATTCATATATATGGACATATAGTTAAGAAAGCCGACAAAATAAAATATATAGATGTCGAATACCCTATTTAACCGAACGAGTGGAATATCAACATAATAGCGTCATGAAAAAACTTCAGGTAATATCCCAATGCCTTTCTCAGAAGGTCTTCCTAGCAGTAGAATAGTAAAATACCACATTTGGCGTCTTAGAAATTTCCCAGAATTCGTACTAAAAGGAAGGACGAAGCTTAGCCTTAACATACCTTTACAACGAATGTATGAATGCTGATAGTTCCTTCACGAATGTTGTTCCTTACATCCTAAGCTTCACAAAAACTATATATATGCAACTTATACGCACCTATAAACATTTCATAATTGACTTTAAATAGGCAGATTTTCCATATGACCTAACTTGATGAAACATCTGTAGAACTTTGTAAAAACAATCATAAAAGAGTCCGGAGATGATTACCTTGGCAAACCAAGTATAAAGCTTGAAGAACCAGCAAGACCAAAAAATTCCTATCTTCCAAAAATAGCTCCAAACACTGCGAATAGAAGGGGAAAACGATTGCAAAGCGTAGAGATTGCGTTTCTAGGCACAAGTGCAAACTTTAACGATAGAAATCGTTAAAAATACAATTTAATTACTCAAGAACACCATGGAACCCTATCTTCATATTTCTTACTGTTTTGGGACGAAGATGAAATGTTTAGGGGTTTTAAAAGTCGGATTTTCCGACTTATACTACTTGTTTGACCCGACCCGGTTCGCGACCCGATTTCAGCCCGGATAGTCCGTGGTAAAACAGTCATAACTTCTTACTCCAATATCGGTTTGATTTGAGGTATTTTTTGGTTGCGAGCTACACTCGTAGACATTCGATTCAGTAGGTTGTGGGTCCCATAAATCTTTATATATTGGGAGAAATGATCTGATATATTTGACCCAAAGTTTAGAAAATTTATTAGAGAAATTTACGATAACTTTTGCCGACCTTTATTTCGCAACTTGCTTGACTCCAAAAATTAACACGTGATGAGTGTGATATTATAATACCTCATAACACATTATTCTTAGCATATTATACACTCATAGTCTTATCCCACAGGTGCAAGTTAACTTAAACCTTCCGAACGCGCGGGGTGCTACCCGAGTCATTTCTTTAACCACAAACCTTTGTTTAAGGGATTCCTTTGACCTAAAGCTTTAGTTTTGTTCCTTGATATTACCACACACTTTCAGTCTTATTCTCTCAATGTGCTATACCCAATCATATATACCTTATATAACCACGCCATGTTACGTATATTACATAAGAGAAGAGAGAAAAAAAAATACATGGGGTCTCACAGTCTCCCCCCCTAAGAACTTTCATCCGCAAATGGGTCAAGTCAATTCCTTGGTTTCATTTCTTTTCCGCTAATACGTTATTTGCGAGGCTATATTTGTTACGTTTGCAAAGCATAAATTAAATTCTTAATATTCCAACTACTAGGCTTCGTATAGCTATCTCGCAATAAGAAATTTAAATTGCACTTTCAAGTCATTTAAAATCCAATTAAGTTGTTGTAAAGAAATAATTGCAAATTATTTAAATTTGACTCACCTTAAGTCGTAAATAGGTGGGGGTACTTCTTCCTCATTTCCTCCTCAGCTTCCCAGGTCATTTCCTCGATGTTGTTATTTCACCATAACACTTTCAGGGAAGCCACTTCTTTAGTTCGGAGCTTACTTACCTGCTGATCTAAAATAGCTATTGGTACCTATGCATAAGATAAGTCTTCAGCAATGTGAATATCCTCAATGGGCGTAATACGTGAAGGATCTCCAATGCACTTCCTCAACATAGATACATGAAACACAGGATGGACTGCTTCAAATTCGGAAGGCAAATCAAGCTCGTACGCCACCCTACCAATCCTCCGAATAATCTTATACGGTCCAACATACCTGGGGATGATCTTCCCCTTCTTTCCAAATTGCATGAAGCCCTTCATAGGCGATACTTTTACGAAAACCCAATCTTCTACATCAAACTCTAAGTCCCATCGTCGAACAACTGCATATGACTTCTTCTGACTTTGTGCTCTACGCAGCCGGTCTCTAATAAGTTTTACCTTTTCCATTGCTTGCTGGACTAAATTAGGACCTACAAACTCTGCTTCCCCAACCTCGAACTAACCGATCGGCGACCTACACTTCCACCCGTGTAGTGATTTGTAAGGAGCCATCTGAATACTAGCTTGGAAGCTGTTATTATAAGCGAACTCAATAAGAGGTAGATGATCATCCCAACTTCCTTTAAAATATAGCACGCAGACACGTAAAATATCCTTAACTATCTGAATAGTACGCTCTGCCTGTCCATCCATTTGCGGATGAAGCGGTGCTAAGATTCACCTGTGTGCCTAGACCCTTCTGAAAAGATTTCCAAAAATGTGCTGTAACTGAGCCCCTCGATCAGAGATAATAGATAATGGCACTCCGTGAGGGCGAACAATCTCTCGTATGTAAAGCTTTGCATAATCCTCGGCTTAATATGTCGTTCTGACTGGTAGGAAATGAGCAAATTTTGTAAGCCTATCAAAAATTATCCAAATAATATCATACCTCCGTGGAGTGCGAGGAAAACCAGTGGTGAAATCCATATTTATCATGTCCCATTTCCATAATGGAAGCTCAATATACTGAGTTAGGCTTACAGGCCTCTGATGTTCGGCTTAATTTGCTGGCAGTTGAGACATTAGGCTACCATCTCCGCGATATCTTTTTTCATTCCATTCCACCAATAGATTTGTCGAAGGGCCCGATACATCTTTGTCGCTCCGGGGTGAACTGCATATCTAGAATAATGGGCCTCCGAAATAATCTTGGTGCGGAGCTCTCCGACTGTCAGTACACATAAGCAACCCAGGTATCTAAGAACTCCATCTCCAGTTAGCTTAAATAAAGGTTGTCGCTGCTGTGGAATAATTTCCCTCAGTTTTATAAGCTCTGGATCCTCATGTTGTCGCTCTTTCACTTTAGTAACAAAAGAAGATTTTGTCGTATTTTTAACGAGAATGCGTCCACCCTCTGCGTCTACCAACCGCACCTGCAAACTAGCTAGCTGGCATAGATATTTGGTCATCTTGACCTTATTAACTTCAACATGGCTTAGACTGATCATGGATTTCCTGCTAAGGGAATCAACAACAATATTAGCTTTGCCGGGGTGATATAAAATATCAACATCATAGTCCTTTATTAATTCTAGCCATCTTCTTTGTCGTAGGTTCAACTCCCTCTGTTTAAATAAATACTGAAGTCTCTGGTGGTCGGTGAAAACATCAATATAAACCCCATATAGATAATGCCGCCAAATCATTAGGGCAAAGACAACTGCGGCTAACTCAAGATCGTGCTTAGGATAGTTCTGTTCATGTTTCTACAACTGTCTGGAGGCGTACGCGATAACCTTACCATGTTGCATAAGAACACAACCTAGGCCAATTCTCGAGGCATCACAATATACAACATAACCCTCGGTGTCATCCGGAAAAGTCAAGACAGGTGCCGTAGTAAGCCTTTTCTTTAGCTCCTGAAAACTTTGTTCACATGCCTCAGTCCACTGAAACTTAGCTCCCTTATGTGTCAGTTTCGTCAATGGTGCAGAGATAGAATGGTGCAGAGATAGAGGAAAATCCCTCTACAAACCTTTAGTAATACCCTGCCAAGCCTAAAAAACTACAAACCTCTGTCGAATTCAAGGGCCTCGGCCAAGTCATCATAGCTTCAATCTTTTGGCCATCAACCTTGATACCATCGCCGGTAATAACAGGACCAAGAAAAGCTACATAAGTTATCCAAAATTCATATTTAGACAATTTAGCATATAACTTGTAGTCCTGGAGAGTCTGTAATACAGCTCACAAGTGGTCCGCATGCTCGGCTTCCGATCGTGAATATATCAGGATGTCGTCAATAAACACAATCACAAATTCATCCAAGAATGGTTTGAATACCCGATTCATAAGATCCATAAAGTCTGATGGGGCATTTGTAAGCCCGAAAGAGATGACAAGGAATTCAAAATGGCAATACCTCGTCCTAAATGTTGTTTTTGGTATATCAATATCCATGACTCGTAGCTGATGATAACCGGATCACAAGTCATCAATCTGTGGAAGAGGATACTTATTCTTGATAGTGACTTTATTTAGTTTCCTGTAGTCAATACACATCCACAAGGAGCCCTATTTATTTTGAACAAAGAGCACCGGAGCACCCCATGGGGATGTACTTGGCCTAATAAAGCCTTTATCGAGCAAGTCCTTTAGTTCTTACTTCAATTCCCTTAGCTCTGCAGGAGCCATTCTGTAGGGAGGAATGGATATAGGCTGCGTATCAGGAAGCAAATCTATAGCGAAATCGATTTCCCTTTTGGGGGAATTCCTGGAAGCTCGTCAGGGAATACCGTCGGGAATTAATTCACAATAGGAACCGACTGAAGATTCGCTGGCTCCTTATCTATATCCCTGACATGAACCAAACGGTATATACAGCCTTTAGCAATAAACTTCCGAGCCATAAGGTATGAAATAAACTTACCCTTGGGCGTGGCTGCATTACCTTTCCATTCAAGGACAGGCTCACAAGGAAAATGAAATCGGACCAACTTTGCACGACAATCAATATTAGCATAACAAGTTGCCAACCAATCCACACGCATAATGACATCGAAGCCTAGCATAACTAATTCAACTAAATCAGTAGAAGTTGGACGGTCATTAACACTGTACAACCTCGATAGGCATGATTAGCTACAATAGAGTCGCCAACTGGCGTAGACACCTCAACTGACTGTGGCAACAACTCAGATCTCATGTCAAGCTTACCAGTAATAAATAGAGTACTATATGAAAATGTAGAGTCGGGATCTATCAAGGCATAAATGGCATGAGAATGTATTATCAATATACCTGTGACAACCTCTGGGGATGCCTCTGAATCCTGTCGGCTTGTGAGTGCATAAAAGCGGTTCTCGCCACCACTAGAACCTGAGGTGTTTCCTCCACCTCTCCCCTACCATGGCCCTGAGTAGACTGTGGACCTGGTCGGGGAGCACGGACTGAGGGCGAAGAGGCTGCGTGGATCTTGAAGGCTAAGCTGGTGCACCTCTACCTAACCCCGGGCACCGGCTAATAAAATGTCATGTCTGCCCACAATGATAACATCCACTCGAATCCTGTCTACACTGCCCGGTGTGCAGCTTACCGCACTGAGTACATGAAGGAGTAGGTTGTCTTATCTGTGCGGAGCGCTCGTGTCGACGACCCTTAGGTTGGCCTGAGATTTGCCCTGGTCTTGACTGAATATAACGATCAAACCGTTGGCCCTGTATCTGTGGTGGGAAACTACCTACTGAACGAGGTGGATATTGATGGAGTGGGGGCCAAAAATCAGCCTGTGGCTCCCTATAAGACCCCATATCACGAGCCCTCTTACTCTATTCCCTAGCCTTGTGAGTATCACCAATCCGACGGGAAAGGTCCTCTATAGTATGAGCCGAACCCTGTATGTGGGAAATATCTACATCATCTGATAGGGATGCTAGCCTATAGTCTCTAATCATAAGATCCCCGAAACCATCCACATAATGATGATCTCTAGCCCTCATAGTACGTACGATATCTGGTGCATACCTCGCCAAAGAATTAAACTTATGGTTATGATCCCTCACACTCATATCCCCCTGCTCCAGGCTAAGAAACTGGTCAAGACGGGCCTCCCGAACCTCCCGTGGCAAACAATGGGCTAAAAACGCCTAAGAGAAGTGCTCCCATTCTACTCACGGAGCATCAGGTCCTCTAGATCTCTCCCATGCCTCATACCATAGGACAACTACATCACGTAGTCGAAAAGAATCCAACTCCACAGCCTCGGTGACGGAGGCATGCATCACCCTCAATACTCTATACATATGGTCTATAAAGTCCTGGGGTTCCTCAGTGGAACTGGATCATGTAAATAATGGAAGGGTCAAGTGAAGAAAATATCGTACCGTCGAGCTTCCTGTCCGATCTCTCTGGGCATCTGCCCCCGACTCTAGCTGTCGCTCATGAATAGAAACCATTCTAGTCAGCAACTAAACTGCCTCCCTCATCCCCTGCTCGCTAGTATCTGATGGGGGAACAATAGGTGTTGGAGGTCCTGTGTCTCTCGCTGCCTCAGGTACCAATGGAACTGGTGAGGCTGGGGGTATTGGATCTCCCTGGGTTCCAACAAGTGCTGGGGAAGCTGAAAGTAGGGGTACTGGAGATCACTGTGTGCCTCTGACCCGGTGGGGAACGACTGGTACTTTCCCCTAGATCCATACTTATCCCTCGCTGTGCCATCTCCTGAGCGTAGGCAGCCTGTTAGATAAGAAACACAAAGCAGGATTTAGATTTTATATGTTCTTATAACTTCGCTCTATAGCACGATCTATTAATTGAAAGAAACGTAACCATTCCTAAAGGCCACATAGCCTCCTGATTATAAGTGTGGTGCACAACACACCCATAAGCAAGAATCTACTAGACACGGCTTGTGGACTCCCTGGGATACGACCTGCTGTGATACCAAGTTTGTCATGCCCCAAACTAACATGGCACGAGTGGCACTCCATACTGTATTCAATCGAGTTAGCCACTTAACATACTAGCTAACTAAATCGGGGGCCCAACAGACCGGGCAGCACAACATCTGAAATACTAATCCTGGACCGTTAAGGTTATGACCTGAATAATAATAAGAAATATAAAAAAGGTAGACAAGCCAAAACAATAAAGTACTAGCTGGCCGACGAGGCCGCGACTGAAGACATACATGCCTACACACTTATATATACATGCCAAGCCTATGGGCTGAAGACTGAAAGCTGCAAAAAGAAACCCAGAATACTGTGTCCACAATAGCCTCTAAGAGTGTCATAAGCGCTGTCGGGATAAGGCTCCGTCTATACCCAAACTATACAACAAAATTAACCATCATATGGAAGCTCCAAGAAGAGGTGGAGCTTACCAACTCACAGCTAAACCCCGAAATCCTAGCGGAGGGGTCGATCAGAGTCCCTACCTGGACCTGCACACACGAAACAAAAATGTAGTATCCCCAGACAACGGTACATCAGTACGAATAAAAATGTACTGGTATGTAAGGTAGAAAGTAGAATTATACATAACTGATGTAAAAAGGGTAATAGAGATACCACCTGACACTGAAACTCTGATAGCCTCCATGGCCGACATCCGACCTCATAGTAATCAAATATGCATGGTATGCTCGTGTAATCGTATGTTGTGAATACATATATATTGATGCAAATGCATGACATACCCAGCCAAATGCTAGCAATGGCGGTCTCTCCCGGTAGTTAACAGGTATCATATTGCCAACATGTGGCCATCTGTACAATATATATAATCTTTCGGGCAAATAGGCCATTTACCTCCGATTATAGCTCGAAGTCCATGCATAATATGCCATGTATGATATGAACTTTGAATGCACATAATAGGCCATAACAAGAACTTAGCCAAACTTGGCCCATTGGTACTCTTATTCTCATAATCTCATAATCACCTTCGTATCGCATACAAGTGTCTCGTGGAACCTTATATGTTTCTTTTTTATAAGCTCGATAACTTGACTTTGAAGATGTTCATAAAAAGCACAAGGCGCTTCACTTAGTCCTTATACCTGATTTCTTGATAATTAGTAAAAGAAAGTATTTCAAAAAAATCAAGTGTTTTAGTAGTTTAAACATAAAAATGGATTTTTGGAAATCGACGTATCACTTTAGATATTTTAAAATACACTTTAACAAGGAAGAATGACTGATCGCAAATACTAAATGCCTTTATTTTTAAGTCAGACAACCCAAATATGAATAAGAATTCATATATATGGACATATAGTTAAGAAAGCCGACAAAATGACATATATAGATGTCGAATACCATATTTAATCGAACGAGTGGAATATCAACCTAATAGCATCATGAAAATACTTCAGCTACGATCCTAATGCCATTCTTAGAAGGTCTTACTAGCAATAGAATAGTAAAATACCACATTTGGCATCTTAGAAATTTCCCATACTTCGTGCTATAAGGAAGGACGAAACTTAGGCTTAACATACCTTTCCAACGAACTTCCGAATGCCGGTAGTTCCTTCGCGAACATTGTTACTTACGTCCTAAGCTTTGCAAACACTATATATATGCAGCTTATACGCACCTATAAATTGCTTATAATTGTGTTTAAATCGGCAGATTTTCCATATGACCCTAACTTGACGAAACGTCTGTAGAACTTTGTAAAATCGATCATAAAAGAGTCCGAAGATGATTACCTTGGAAAACCAAGTATAAAGCTTGAAGAACCAGCAAGAACAACAAATTACTATCTTCCAAAAGTATCTCCAAACACAGCTAATAGAAGGGGAAAACGATTGCAAAGCGTAGAGATGGCGTTTCTAGGCACAGGGTCAAACTTTAACGATAGAAATCGTTAAAAACACATATTAATCTCTCAAGAACACCATGGAACCCTATCTTCAGCTTTCTTACTGTTTTGGGACGAAGATGAAATGTTTCGGGGCCTTAAAATTCCGATTTTCCGACTTATACTACTTGTTTGACCCGGACCCGGTTCGCGACCGAGTTTCAGCCCGGACAGTCTGTGGTAAAATAGTCATAACTTCTTACTCCGATGTTGGTTTGATGTGAGATTTTTCTTGGTTGCGAACTAGACTCATGGACCTTCGATTCGGTTGGTTTTGGGTCCAGTAAATCTTTATATATTGGGAGAAATGATCTGATACATTTGTCCCAAAGATTAGAAAATTTATTAGAGAAATTTACGATAACTTTAGCCGACCTTTATTTCGCAACTTGCTTGACTCCAACAATTAACATGTGACCAGTGTGATATTATCATACCACATAACATATTACTCTTAGCATATTAGACACTCTTAGTCTTATTCCACAGGTGCAAGTTAACTTAAACCTTCCGAACGTGCGGGGTGCTACCCGAGTCATTTCTTTAACCACGAACCTTTGTTTGATCCTTGATATTACCACACATTTTCAATCTTACTCTCTCAATGTGCTATACCCAATCATACATACCTTGTATAACCATGCCACGTTACGTATATTACGTAAGAGAAGAGAGAAAAAAGAACACATGGGGTCTCACAATAATGTTCATCTTCTTCACCTTAAATAGTATGTCTTCACCCCATTTCCCCAAATTCTCAGATTTTAGTTAGAATAGAACACACATATGTTGGTTCTTGAAGAGGAAAGTTAAGACCTTGCATGCATGTGAATAATCTACTATAATCTAGCAAAGGGAAGTAGGCTAAGGCAACCTTTCACTAACTTTAATTGAAGGCGTTAGAAGGTCCGGTGATTTTGGATAGAAATTAAAGGAAATTCCAACTCGAGGTATGTATGTCTAACTTTAATCTTTGTAGAGTGACCTTGTTGGTGTCCGAGCATTCAGTATGAGTTCCTTGCTTATGCATATGTGAAATGATAGTTCTAAGGTGTTGAGGCGTAAGATTTTGTTCTCTAATTGTCTTAGTTGATTTTCATGCCACCATGCTATGTGATATTGTGAAAGGTGATTATGTTTACTTACTGTATTATGTGCAAAAATCGTTAAATGCTTTAACATATTGGGATGGAAGGATGTGCTACTGAATGAAAGAAATGATAACGAACCCAATTTTTTAATTTATCTAAGCGCTAAAGGGTGTGTAGTAAATGATGGGAAGGAATTGTAGATTTATTTAATTGAGCAAAATGACTGCGGAAATACCGTATGTGACTCACTGTTTAGTAAGGATTATTGTGCCCTTGATTACGCGCCGCAATAGAAGAAATAAGGTTGAGAAGTAATAAGGGGGAAATGTGCTTATACGGTGGGATCAGGTTGCGTGCCGCAACAGAAGAAATAAGGTTGAGAAGTAATAAGGGTGAAATGTGATTGTACGGTGGGATCAAGTTGCGCGCCACAATAGAAGAAATAAGGTTGAGAAGTAATAAGGGTGAGATGTGATTGTACGGTGGGATCAGATTGCGCGCCGTAACAGAGGTACAATTGAAATAACAAAATGTGGAAACCTCACTTGTGGTTCTCTGTATCTCAGTGCAATATTTATTTGGGTTTCTTTAACTGCCTCTTATACGTGTATTGTTTGATTTTACCTAGCGTAAAGTTTGTTCATACATACTAGTACTATTCCATGGTACTAACATCCCTTTTTTCCAGGGCGCTACATCTTTTATATGGATGTAGGCGGTCCTATAGCAGGTAGCTCCGACCGCCGATAGTGGTGCCTCCTCTTCATCCCTTCAGTGGTTTTGGTGAGCCCCATTCCCTCTCGGGGCCGTGTGTAGACTGTATCATTCTCTTTTGTATATGTTATGTATTTAAAGGTATAGTCGGGGCCTTGTTGCTGGCATGTCTATGTAAACTCCTAGTACTCTTAGAGGCTCCATAGATATTATGTGGGTTGTATATATGTATTTTTGGGTAGTTGTCGTACTCGCTCGAATCATGGTCCCGTATCAGGGGTGTTGTATTTTAGAATGTATGTTTTGGCGAAGATTAAATGTTGAAAATCTTAAAATAATAAAGTATTTATGTTGTAAACGCATGCTTTGATTCTATTTTGTTGTTTCACCTATAAAATGTACATTATGAACACGGGAAATGCGTTGGGTAGGAAAGGCAATCCAGGTCCGCTTGATCGGGCTCATCCGATTAGGCTCTCGTCCCTAGATTTTTGGGCGTGACAAACTTGGTATCAGAGCCTAAGGTTTTTAAAAGTGTCCTAGGATGTCTCAGAGCCGTGTCTAGTAGAGCCCTTTTTATCGGTGTGTTGTCGACCACATCTATAATTAGGGGGCTGCATGGACATTTAGGAAAAATACCCCTTATTGTTCTTCTGTATCGTGCGATGTGGTGGACTGTGAAGTCGTCTATCTCTAATTCGTGCATTGATTATCGGCAGCTCAATAAGGTCACCATATAAAACAAGTACCCATTGCCTCAGATAGATGATTTGTTCGACCAATTGCAGGGTGCTAGGTTCTTCTTGAATATTGATTTACGGTTCGGGTACCACCAGTTAAAGATCAGGGAACAAGATATTCCTAAGACCGCCTTAAGTTCTGCAGCCCCTACATCAGCATCAGTTGTATGCAAAGTTTTCAAAATGTGAGTTTTGGCTAGAATCAGTCACCTTTTTAGCCCATGTTATTTCAAGAGAAGGGATTCGGGTTGAGCCCCAAAGGATTGGCCTAGACCAACGACCCTAATGGAGATCCGCAGTTTCTTGGGTTTAGCTGGATATTATCGGAGGATCGTGGAGGAATTCTCTACTCTCGCCTCCCCATTGACTAAGCTGACGCAGAAAGCAATTAAGTTCTAGTGGTCTGATGCTTGTGAAAGGTGTTTCCAGGACTTGAAATCAAGATTGACTTTGGCGCCGGTATTGACCTTGCCAGAAGGTACAAAGGGGTTTGTGGTGTACTGTGATGCTTCGAGGGTTGGTTTGGGATGTGTGTTGATGCAATGTGGTAAGGTAATAGCTTATGCTTCAAGACAGCTCAAGAATCAAGTGAATAATTATCCCACGCATGATTTGGAGCTCGCAGCAGTTGTGTTTGCATTAAAAATTTGGCGGCATTACCTCTATGGGGTCCATGTGGACGTGTCCATAGATCACAAGAGTCTTAAATATTTGTTCAAACTGAAGGAATTGAACTTAAGGAAGCGGAGATGGTTGGAATTGCTCAAAGATTATGATATGAATATTTTGTGCCATCCAGGAAAGGCGAATGTGGTGGTTGACGCTCTTAGTCGGAAATCCGTTGGCAGCTTGACTCATTGGAAGTAGATCAGATGCCTCTAGCTCGGGAGATTTATCAGTTGGCCAGTCTGAGGGTCTGTCTTTCGGCCTTAGATGAAGGGAATGTTGTGGTGTGTAATGGAGCGGATTCTTCACTTGTAGCGGAATTCAAGGAAAAGTAAATCAGGGATCCAGCATTGGCGCAGTTGAGAGAAGAAATTATGAATCACAAGACTACATTGTTTTCACTAGGCAATGATGATGATGTTCTGCGGGGCCAATGGGGGCTATATGTTCCGGATGTGGATGATCTTCGGGAGAGAGTTATGGTAGAGGCTCACAAATCCAGGTATTTCGTACACCCAGTTTCTACAAAAATGTATCACGATCTCAACGAGATTTATTGGAGGAAGGGTATAAAGATGGGTGTGGCAGACTTTGTGACTAAGTGCCTAAATTGTCAGCAAGTGAAGGCCGAGCATCAAAGGCTTGGTGGGCTAACGCAGCTTATGGAAATACCAATGTGGAAATGGGAGATGATCAATATGGACTTCGTGCTAGGGTTACCCCGCACTCAGCGCAAGTTCGACTAAATTTGGGTAATAGTTGATCGACTCACAAAGTCAACGCATATCTTGCCGGTCAAGTCCACCGATACTGCAGAACAGTACGCTCAGTTGTATATCAAAGAAATTGTCAGACTCCATGTCACTCCAGTATCTATTATCTCGGATCGAGGGGCTTAGTTGACAACTAACTTTTGGATGAAATTTCAGCAAGGTTTGGGTACGCAGGTAAATCTCAGCACAACTTTCCACCCGCAAATGGACGCTCTGACAAAGCAGACAATTCAGACGCTTAAAGATATGTTACAGGCTTGTGTATTAGATTTCAAGGGTTGCTGGGATGATCACTTTCCGCTTATAGAATTTTCTTATAATAACAGTTTCCATTATGGTTTTCAGATGGCCTCATTTGAGGCATTGTATGGTAGGAGGTGTAGGTCTCCGATTGGATGGTTTGAGGTTTGTGAGGCGGAACTGCTAGGACCAGATCTTGTGCATCAAGCTATGGAAAAAGTTATAGTCAATCAGGAGAGGATGAAGACTGCTCAGAGTCGTCACAAATCCTATGCGGACGTTTGTCGAAGAGATTTGGAGTTTCAAGTAGATGACTGGGTATTCTTGAAGGTATCTCCCATGAAAGGAGTGATGCGGTTTGGGAAGAAAGGGAAATTGAGCCCAAGGTATGTCATGCCATATAGGATTGCTCAAAGGATAAGGCAAGTGGCGTATAGGCTTGAATTTCCCCCTGAGATGTCATTAGTGAACCTGGTGTTTCATGTGTCCATGCTGAAGAAGGTAGTCAGAGATCCATCTGTCATCGTGGCGATTGAGACCATTGAAATTAATGAAAAGTTGTCATATGAAGAGGTTTCGATTTCTACTCTTGATAGGCAAGTTCGTAGATTGAAACAAAGAGGTCGCTTCGGTCAAAGTATTATGGCGGAGTAAACTAGTCGAAGAAGCAACGTGGGAAGCGGAAAATGAAATGAAAGAGAAATATCCCCACTTGTTTGAATAAGTCCGGTAGTGGTTTTGAATTTGTCATCTCTAAGCAATTACATTGGTGTAAAATTTTGTGCAAGAACACTCCACTTCCTTAATTACTCTACTATTCTGACTTCTTAAACTTTGTGCCATAAATGTATATGTTGTTCTGATTAGTTGGATCATGTGCAACTCATTTTAATAGTTGAATTATGTGCAAACTTGTGGAATTAACTGAACTATGTGTGTCTTGTGGAAGCAATTGAATTATATGCAACTTGTTGAAATGACCAGATTATGTGAAAGTTGATAGAGTAAGTCAAAATGTGTGGAATTGGTTAAAATGTGTTTCGGAGGCTCTCTGGCAGGTAGATAGGCCTAATTACAAAGGAAACTTTGGCGCAATATTCAGGAAATATCAGAGTTAGTAAAAATTTGGGGGTTGACATGTTTTGTGTTCTCCTAACTAAGTGGTTCCCCGATCCTCATTCGAGGACGAATGATTTTAAGTGAGGGAGGATGTAAACACCCGTAATTTCTTAACTAAAAAAGATGCCCGAATATGTCTCCATGTTGTTATAACTGTGGAAATTCTTAAAACGGCCCTTTTTGAAGTAAAAAGCACCTTGGGGCTTAAAAGCTGATATTTTCCAGAATTGTACGGATCTGCAGTCCACTATGCAATCGCAGATCAAGTATGCGGACCGCATAGTGGTCGCGTACCTGGACAGTCTGTTGTCCAATTTGAGGACAGCTATGCGGCCCACAATATGATCGCATTTCATGAACGCGGGCCGCATAGCTGTGGCATCCCTGCACCTTCATTTTTGTGGAGGAGGTTATGCGACGCACTACGCGATTGCATAACAGGTATGCAGACCGCATAGTGGTCGCATTCCTGGGCAGTCCGGTTCCTCTTTTGGCCCATTTGAGGGCCATTTATGCGACAGGAATGCGGACCGCATAGCAGGAATGCAATCGCATTCCTGACCGCATTTCCTGCTTCGAGGCTTTAAATTTATAATTTTTATACCCGACCCCAGCCTAATAAATCATTTACCCCCTTTCGTTTAACGAGTATCTTAACAAAATAGGGAGAAGGGATAGTAAGTTTAGTGAGAGAAAGTCTTCTTCTTCATAAAATTGGTCCATCATCTCTACTCAGACCCGAAAAATATCAAGTAATCTTCATCTTCTTCACCATAAGAGGTAAGTCTTCACCCTATTTCCCCAAATTCTCAAATTTTAGTAGAATAAAACACACATAGGTTGGTTCTTGAAGACGAAAGTTAAGACCTTGCATGCATGTGAATAATCTACTATAATCTAGCAAGGGAAGTAGGCTAGGGCAACAATTCACTAAAAATGGGGCTAGTTAATCTAAAGGACCATATAGTATTTGATAAAATGCCCAAATGAGTTCAAGGTTCCTTACTCTATGTTTGAATGGTTCACATTGTAAATTAGATTGAAGGCGTTAGAAGGTCCGGTGATTTGGGATTGAAATTAAAGGGAAATTCCAACTTGAGGTATGTATGTCTAACTTTAATCTTTGTAGAGTCACCCTGTCGGTGTCCGAGCATTCAGTATGAGTTCCTTGCTTATGCATATGTGAAATCATAGTTCTATGGTGTTGAGGCAAAAGATTTTGTTCTCTGATTGTCTTAGTTGATTTTCATGCCACCATGCTATGTGAGATTGTGAAAGGTGATTCTTTGTGCTTACTCAATTCTGTGCAAAACTCGTTAAATGCTTGAACATATTGGGATGAATGGATGTGCTACTGAATTAGAAATGATAACGAACCCAATAGTTGAATTTATCTAAGTGCTAAAGGTGTGTAGTAAGTGATGGGAAGGAATTGTAGATTGATTTATTTGAGCTAAATGACGGTGGCAATACCGTTTGTGACTCACTGTTTGGTAAGGATTATTGTGCCCTTGATTCCACTTGGTTATTGGCTGTTATAAATTTATACTCTTGATGATGAAAATCCTTGTGATTGAATGTTTCGTTGTTGTTGCTATCAAATGTTATTTTACGGTGGGATCGGGTTACATGCCGCAACATAAGAAATAAGTTTGAGAAGTAATAAGGGTGAAATGTGCTTGTACGGTGGGATCGGGTTGAGCACCGTAACAGAAGAAAATGGTTGAGAAGTAATAAGGGTGAAATGTGCTTGTACGGTGGGATCGGGTTGCGCACCGTAACAGAAGAAAAAAGGTTGAGAAGTAATAAGGGTAAAATGTGATTGTACGGTGGGATTGGGTTGCGCGCCGCAGCAAAAGAAATAAGGTAGAGAAGTAATAAGGGTGAGATGTGATTGTACTGTGGGATTGGGTTGCGCGCCACAACAGGGGTACAATTGAAATAAGAAACTGTGGAAACCTCTCTGTATCTTTGTGCAATATTTGTTTGGGTTTCTTTAACTGCCTCTTATATGTGTATTGTTTTATTTTGCCTAGATTAAAGTTTGTACATACATACTAGTACTATTCCATGGTACTAACGTCCCTTTTGCCTGGGGCGCTACATGTTTTATATGGATGTAGGTGGTCCTATAGCAGGTAGCTCCGACCGCCGATAGTGGTGCCTCCTCTTCATCCCTTCAACAGTTCTGGTGAGCCCTCCCTCCCGGGCCGTGTGTAGGCTGTATCATTCTCTTTTGTATATGTTATGTCTTTAAAGGTATAGCTGGGGCCTTGTTGCCAGCAAGTCTATGTAAACTCCTAGTACTCTTAGGGGTTCCGTAGACATTATGTGGGTTGTATATATGTATTTTTGGATAGTTGTCGTACTCACTCGAATCACGATCCCGTATCGGGAGTGTTGTATTATAGACTGTATGTTTTGGGGAAGATTAAATGTTGAAAATGTTAAAAGAAGAAAGGGATTTATGTGGTAAAAGCATGCTTTGATTTCATTTTGTTGTTTCACCTATAAAATGTATATTAGGAACACGTGGAAATGCGTTGGGTAGGAAAGGCAATCTAGGTCCGCTTGACCGAGCCCATTCGGTTAGGCGCCGGTCTCGTCCCTCGATTTTGGGACGTGACAATAAATTCTTGAGCCTCTAAAGTCTTTATTCAACTTGTTCAATATCACAACACACTGGAAATAGTGTCCACAACCTCTTGAACCATGCTCCTCCTATAGGGATATTCACCACACTTAGGTAGATCACAATACATCGTATACCATAATCACAAGCTCTATCGAGCACAAATCTTTTCAGGCGAGCCATTATTGACAGACATTCTACTTAATATTTAACTTTTAATACACTTACATTGTTCATAACTCAAGATATAGTCTAATCCCTAGAATTCTAACCTCCACACCTCAAAAGTTCATGTTTCTTGGTCCTAGTAACTTCCACATGCCTACTCAAACACAATTATAATGCCATACATGCTACAATCTTAAAATGGCACATGCATCACCCTTTCCATATTAAGTAAACAAAATCAATACATCAAACTGACTACCATACAAATGCCATTGCATATAGTCAATCACACATAAACCTCATCAACAAGCACCATTTACAACACATTCTCTTTTTTGGTGGTACTGAAATCAGTACTACTATACTCCTTGTTGCACCATATTTTACAGTAGTCAAGACAGAATTATACTTATGGTTTCTATGTCGTTGATGAAAGATAGTCGCCACCTTATATTTAATGGTATACTAGGTTACCTATTTAATTACTAACTTATGTTCATTACAGATCTACAAACCGATGAGAATATGGGTAAGGGTTTTTGTTCTTCTAAGGGGAAGGTGTTAGGAGCCCCTTAAAATCTTCATGAGGTAGCTCCATATGACATAGACTAATTTTAAGGACTCAGTTATTTAGACTATGCTTTGATTATCACTAAGGAAGGGCTCGCCATAAACTAAAGGAAATATATGTTTAAGGCTTAAGAAGGTTTTGTGATTATAAAAGAGTTATTGGAGGCTATGAGAGTTTTGAAAGAGATTTATATTTTAAAGCTTAAGTTATTAAGTTATGAAAAATGAATATCCTTGAAGAATATATGCTAGAGTAATACTTGTTTGTAAGAAAGATGATTTTTAATTGTACCTTAGTTTTAAAAAAAAATTGGAAGAAGCAAGTCTTTGTAAATTCATTTGAGAGTTTGTTACTTCCCTTTTTATGAAAAAATTGACTTTCGCTCCTTGTCAGTGAAAATTAGTGATTCTTTCCTAATTTTCATTGAAAACAGGTTGTCGTTCTAATTAAAGGTAGAACTTCAAAACCTCTAAGAAGAATGAGTGATTAAGATGAAGTTATTGAAATTAAAAGAATGTGAAGATCAATTGCTTGCTATTTCATTTAAATTCCTATGTTAATTAAGATTTGCCTATGTTTTATGTAATTCTAGAGCATAAAAGAAAAACAGATAATCTAATATATGAGTGTTAATACATGATAGTGAAAATGCGATAAGACAATGAAGGCAATAAGTGAAAAATAATTAAGACAATAAACTAAGATATAGAAATAATGGGCAATAATAAAATGAGTAAGGGAGAAGACTGGACTCTAAAGATTAGGCTTCAATAAGGTAGGCCCAACAATTTGAGAGGCACGACTATGGCATGATTGGACTTTTCAGAGATGTTGCAAGGTTGGTTTGGGCCTGGGCTAAGGAGGATGACCTACTCAAAGCCGATGCCCGCTTTTGGATCCCCTGGCGCTTCAAAGTTCCCAAGGAACTCAAGGCCCAGGGCAATGCTTGTGGTGGGGAGGGTAGCCCAACTTAGAGTCGAACCCCACTCCATAATACCCTTAAGCACTAACATGATGTTTTCTTTACAGGTTTGAATGCCAATGAGGGCCTTAAAATGGAAATTAAAGGCTAAGGTATTAACTACGACAAAATATACTTTCCTTCCTAACATAAGAACATACAATCTATATTGAATTACTAAAAAATATGTATTCACATGAATTTTAAAGATCTAATTCTGAAACTGATGCAGGTGAACATCAAAAACATCATGTTGGAAAAGGCTAAGTCTATAGTAAGGCAACTCTCCAAGAAAAGGTAAAGCTAAAGAACATGATCAATCTTTCTCAGTAGGTTCACTAACTTACAAACTACAACAGGGAATTCTTAAAAATTATACCCCTAATGGCATTAACATCAAGAAAATTATTAAGCTCATATAGCATCAACAAAGACGCTTATGAGACTTTTGGGATTAGACTTGATTTTAAGATTATCAAGAGACATAGACTAGGATAATTTTTGGATAGAATGTGTAACCAGGAATTAAGTAAGAACATGCAAAAGTTAATCAGCTACTTGAACATCTTTGGTCCGTAATGACCTTATGCAGACAGAGGAATCTTTACATGTTTTGAGAGCTGGATCAAGAAAAGTTACATACAAGGGATATGCATTGCGTCAGGACAAGTTTAACTCAAACTTAATTCTAAGTTACATGGATAGAAAGATGTTCATGCTTCCTTTTTACAAGGTTTTACTTAACTAGGGAAGAGTAACTAGGTTCGTTAAAATATAAAGATGCATGATGATCCTAAAGATAAGAGATAGGAGATACCAAACACGTATGTTGTTGAGGGAGTTGACTAATCAAGAAAACAATTAAGTTTAGTTTATCCAATTACCAATCTTTATAATAGAGATGAAAGGACAACATCCTAACCACATTATGAGGAAAGATGAATTTTCCTTAACAGGTGTGTGCAAGAGGATTACAGAGAGATGAAAAGAGGGTTTTAGTTCAAATAAGATCATGTCAACAAAATTAACAAGATAACTAAACAAAATGAAAGGACTTAACATGTACATTCTAACATTATTAAACAAAGGATATGGTATATGAACACTCAAAATTGTTGCCCAAGGTTTAGAGGGATAGAGAATATAAACTGAAACACCTTAAAATTCATTCAATAATTTTCATCAGAATATAGGTTCAACTTCAGAAGCTCACAAGCTCGAAATATCCAACAGGCAAGGAACAAAAACGCAACAGGTGAGGATAAGGTAGTTAATGCATGCCAACCAATCTTATAAGGTTCATGTGAACATGAATATATAACAACTTAAATATGTAGAATGTTGGAGCTCGGGAAATAAGATGAGAAAGAGTCAATTACAACAACCATTTAAAGACTCACAACAGGAAAACTAATCGCAACTACTCGTTAAACTAACATAGCCCAAGTATTAACATATTCAACACCATGGAACAATTGCAATACACAGAGCCTAACTTGGCATACTTGTATAATTCAAACGAGAAAAGTGAGAGAGGTGCTGACCTTTTTTAGAGCAGTAGACAAAATAGGAACTCTATTCAGTTGCTTAAGATTCCATAACACTCAAATTTAGACTAGCCATAATACTCAGCAAAACAGAAAAGGAAAACAATGAGAAATATAAAGCTAGAATTCTCGGTGTTCTTTTGTGTGTATATCTCTCAAGTGATTGACTCATAATTTTCTCTTGTTAGGTTGTGGCAGATGAGAACATTAAAGGCTTTTATTTATAGTGCCATTAAGGCTCTAGGACTCAGAGAATTTGAAATGGATAGTGGAGAGTGATTCATGGTAATGATGATAGCAAATCGAATGAAAATTAGAAGACAAATGGGAAATTCAGTATTGAGTTTACATGAGTGAAAGGTAATTGGTTGTTGAAGCTTCGAACAAACGGACAAACCATAAAACTCCAAGTACATTGCGTTTTACTTCTAGGTGTAGGATTCTATGATGATTTTATGAAGAAGGCTCCATGCATGCTCCGATTTCACAGGGCACGAGAGGATTCAGGAAATTTGAAGTTACACCTTCAAGCTAGGGTTTTCAGACTTAAAATGTTTTGAATTTTGGGATTGAAAAAGGAATCTGCAGCATAATTCACGAAGTTCAGGAGACAAGAGGTGATTTCAAGATTTGATTTGAAAGATCATAAGAGATCTCAGGCAATTTGTGCTTTCACCTTTGAGTATAAGGTTTTAGAATTAGGGTGTTTGAATTTGGTGATCAAAACATAAAGATAACAACATGATTCGCAGATGTAGAGAGGCAAATTGAGTGTTTGTGGTTTGATTTTGTTGACCTTGCATGGATTTGTTCAAGGTATTGTGAATGATGGAGGTTCGAGAGATGAGAGATAGAAAAGAGAAAAGGGAAAGGGGAGGAAGATGTGATGATGCAGATGAATTAGGATTTCTAGGGTTAGACCGTTTGGTCTCTAGATTAAAGAAGTAAGGAAGGATCTGGACTGTTGATCTATTAGATCAACAGATAGATCAACGGTCCTGGTATATTTGCGTTTAAAGTCATTTTCAGATAAAATTTCGTGGCCGTTGGATTTTATATTTTGGATGGCAAGGATAAGATTTGTAGGTGTATTAAAAATAAAAAGAATGAGAATAAAATGATTATGGAATGGACGACCTAGATGATTTGGTGATTCTTTTTTGAGTGGCTGAGACGGGTGATGTGGCAGGTTGTGATTGATTTAGGGAGAGTGGTACAGATCGCCAAAGTGGAGAAGGAGATGGGTGTTTGGAATGGGTTATTTCAGATTGGGCCTTGTATTTGGGCTACTAATCATTTAAAACGTAGCCATTATATAATTGATTCAAGAATAGCAGTTGTGGCCTTTTGGTCTTTAATCCATTTTGAAATTAAGTTAAATAAATATAATAATTTCAGAAAAATGTAATGAAAATTATAATTTTTAAATACTACTAATTATCGTAATTACTTGGTTATTTGGGAAAATACTTCACTGGGACGATAATTTTGAATTATTGAAATAGTAAACTAATAGCCATTTTAAGAAGTAATTTATTGAATTAATTATAGAACTTACATATAGACATTATTTTAATAATCTTAAGATAGTAAATATAATTTGTAATTACATAATACTAATACCAAATGATTAATGTTAATACTAATATTGAATTAATTTGCAGAAATAGGTATTCATTACTGGAAAAGACTATTAAAATATTTATTGAAAATTATTAAGTATAAATAAATTAATTTTAAAAGGGAGGGTCTGATCGTCAACAATAGCCCCCCTTTGACTGGAGACTATGAAAGAGTTTTCGGGCAACGAAATTGAACCAAAGCCAATTTTGTCCCGACTTTTATGCAGGTATTGAAGGAAATGGAAATGGTACATTTGTGGGATTGAATTGAGGAAGAACCTAGAAAGATTTGGGGGCATCATGCCAAATTCTGGCTTTGAATTGCTTACATACCTCGGGCTTAACGAGAATCAGGCCTCATGTGGTTCTAGATTATATATTATGGGGAAGCGGCACTTGTAGGAATTTCCATGTACCGTATTGCGACAATACGGCGAGAGGAAAGATTGGTCGCTCATGGTAGCTTACAATTTTTCGCCCTGATTTGAATAACTCAAAATTTTGAGCTCACTGACCATCTTGAGCTAGGATATTAGTCCCTATACTGGGTCGGCTGTCCCCATAGCATTGTTGTTCGGTCTGCTGCTAAGAAAAAGTTCCACACTGCAATGTTTGTTTCTGCAAAACAAATGAAATACACACATACCAATATATTATAATGCAAAATATATTAAGATACAATGTAAATTATGCAGATGCCTAGCTGCCGGCGAGCCGTTATTTGGAAGTGGGATGGTGGGATACTTGATCCTGATTAGATTTTGGCCGGGCTCTGTACTGTTCTGCAATCTCCGCTTGTTGGGAGAGCTTGATTGGTAAAGTGCGTCTCCGTTGTTGGGCGAGCTTTGCACTGAAATATAAAGTATTCTCCATTCAGGAGTGATTGATAAAAATCATAGTCATACATAATGCTGCATGAGCAAAATGTCAAAAAATTCAAAGTAATAGTAAAGGAAACAAAAGCATGCCCAAGAGATACTCTTGATTGCGAAGCTAGGTTACAGCCATCGATTGGCAGGACATTGGTCACGTGATTTGTGATTGTCTGTCCTGGCACATGTGATTGACGGGGTGGTGATGCAGACTGATTTTATTGGTGAAGCTTGTAGTTTTCTATATACAAGGCTCAAGTTGGCGAAGTCGACGTTCGATTTGTACAAGGCATTTCGATTGATTGAGCTGGAGGCTTGCTATATACAGGACATCGATTGGTGAAGCTGGCGTGCGATTTTTATAGGGCGCTCCGTTTGATCGAGTTGACGGTTATCGATATACAGGACTTCGGTTGGTGAAGTCGACGTGCGATTTGTACAGGGTGCTCTGATTGATTGAGCAGGCGATTTTCTATATACAAATTTCGTTTCAATTGTCTGATTCTGATGCACCTATAGAGGATTCAAGAGGTAGCTTTAGATGTACTTGATAATTTTAAGTAAAAGGAGGAGAGATAATATTATGAAGTGGCGGATCCATCATTTTCCCCAGTACGGTCCCAGCGATTCCTACTCCCTGTTGACCCTACACTCAAATAAAACTTCTTAGCGAGGGAGGGGGCTTTGGTTTGTGCCGATCACGGTGTCTGTTTGCCCCAGGCTTTGACATGATTCTGCCACGATGTTTTGTAGATTGAAAAATTTACTATATACACATATATATATTTTTAAAAAACATTTTGAAAATACTTATTTTTTATGGAAAACGCCATCGTACCGGATTATGGCATGTTATGAAAGGTTCTCCACATGTTAACATATCCTTTTGAGAATTCGTCCTGTTGATGTCGATCTTCCGTGACATCTATGACAACGTGACTTCTTGTTGTTGCGAGTGTGTCCTTATTAGAAATAATGCATTACGAAGGTTTTCCTAAGGTTATGATTAAATACTTTCAGGTTGCCTACATATCCAAAAAACGGAATCAGCTCTGAACGTAGTTTGTGGGATGATGATAATATATGATGAAAATTACCAAGCCTGAATCAGATAGCCTACATATCCAAAATGGAATTAGGTCGAAGTGTATCTCGATCGCAACAAATGAATAATGGTGAGACTAGGAATGAAAATGGCCAAGTCGGACTCAGAAATCATACATATCCAAGTAGAATTAGGCCAGAACATACTACAATTGCAAAAGACAACTGAATCAGATGAAGATTGCCTACGTATCCATTTCTTAGGAAAACAAGTTGGCATGTTTCCTGATGTTACACACCATGCTTTTGTTTGTGAGAGTACGTTGTAAGTCAATAGATGTAAAATCAGAAATGAAATTATATTTGAAAGTACATAAATTAAGTTAATCATGTTACCTTGGAGGTTACAAATCTTTATGATCATGGATAACAAGTACAAATAGGGTTGAAAGGTTTAGAAGCTAAACAAATTGAAGAAAATAAGTTTGGTAGAATGTCGACAAATTGGGAATGTTATAACATGTACTTTTGGGGTAAGACTGGGGTGCATAACATTATTAGGAGTTTATGTTAAGAGTTATTTTACTCATATCATAGTCTTGTGTTATGTTTTAAATTCAAGAGAGTTGTGGAAAAAAAATTTGCGAAGGTCATCAAAAGTTCTAGTAATAAATTTGCTGAAAATTAGGTCAAATGCAGTTATGCTATTCTCGCAATATACTTGGAATAACAGGGTGATCTACGTACCATATAGAAGATCCAAGAGTATAGTGTCTAAATAATTAAACCTTTCATCAACTCAACACTGGATAAGACATATATTCATGTTTTTGCGAGACTGTGCAAGCATCCCCAGTGGGACCCACTAAGGCGATGGTCGACCTACTTCACTTTAAAAATGATCTGCACGCCAATTTTCTACTCTTTTTTTAGGCAACTTCATCTCCAAACTTCCCCTAACCCTCCTAAACATGTACCATAAGGGTTTGAAGGGGAATCCAACTTATTACACCATATTTCAACATCAAAAGTTAGTTCTAGTGAAGAAAAACACCTCTTTGAGGTTGTGTTGTTATTGATAATAGTTGTGGGCTTTGTTTGGCCAAAATTTCAAGTTTTTTCTACAGGCTAAGGTGAGTATAACAGCTTACTAATTGTGCTTAAGCTTTCTTGTGGGTTGGTTAAGTTGTTAGGATAATAATCTACAAGATAATACTTGGATTAGCTTGAGATGTTGTTGTTCTTTATGGACTGATTTTAAAGTTGATCTTATTGAGTTTAAGTGGATGGAAATTATGGAAAATAAGTTTCCTATCACATTTTCAGTATGATTATGTTGGCTTACATGTCAATATTGTTGAGGAAATTGGTAACTTGAAAAGAAATGGCTATAAAGCACTTGGAAGTTGTCGGTATTGATATTATCTTGTGTTAGGCTATTTCGGGTAACTTTGAAAATGCGTACAAGGTTGGAAATCCTTTAAAAGGTATTGATTATTATACTGTGTATATTTCTAAGATCAAGAATGAATGATAATAGAGTTGAAGGGTGGTAAAGGGATTCAATCCGAGCTTGCCGCTCGTCGTGATATGTTAATGATTTGTTAATGAGATAGTTTGTACCCTTGTTGATTTTTTTCTTATTGTACCTTTATGGTTGTTGTTGTTGGTAAATGGTAAGGGAGGAGGACCTTTTTACAGGGGAGACGCTGTCCAAATTTACATAAATGAGCTACTAATTTAAGTTGCGGACTTAGCCTTTACTTAACATTGATTTTGAATCCCCTTGTGCTATGGTAGATGGAGTGGAGTTGTTTGAAGAACTGCTTGAAGGTATTAAGGACTCACCGGAGTTAAGGTATGTTAGTTCTTCCTTCTTTCCTTTTGGCATGATCGATATGATACAAACGAAATGAGCAAACACATAACTTTAACAAATGACTCTATTCTTAGAAGTACTAGGGTTGACTATGTTATTGATTCCCCATGTTTATCGTTATATCTTCTATTCATTTGTCTCATAATATACATAAGTTTATAAAGTTATTTCATGATGTTAACTCAGGGGCATATTGATGTTATGACATCCCGAGAGATCTTATTGACTTACTTCTTATGCATTTTATAAATTTATACATGTAGATTGACCCATGACCAGATGACATTATATACGCGTATACTATAAGTATATGGGGTACGGGGAAAGGTTATGTTGTTATATACGCATCGCCACCTGATCAGTTGGTATACATTGATGATTTCGCTCACAGAGGAAGAGATGATATGATGAAATGCCCTTAGAGGCTAGAAAATGTTATGTATGCATATAACTACGAATAATATGACATTTATACGCATATGCACGACATTATAACTATTTTCTGATTCATAGAACTATTAAGACTTACACATTGAGTTCTTTACTCCATGTTTCTTTCATGTATTTTATATATTTCTTTCATACTTTACATACTTGATACTTTATTTTTACTGACGTCTCTTTTGACTGGGGACACTGCGTTTCATGCCTGCAGGTCCTGATAGACTGGTTGACAGTCCTCCTAATAGGCTCTCAGCGGAAGGTGTTGTTGCACTCCACCTGCTCTGGAGTTGCCTATTTAGTCAGTATGACTTGGGCATGTATTGATTGGTATTGGGGAGACCTGTCCTGACCTTTACGAATTTTATGTACTCTTAGAGGCTTGTGGACAAATGTCATGTATATGGATACGTATGTGGCTTGTCGGCCTATGTTTGAGTGTACAAATTATTATGTTAGAGTTATATGTCCGTATGTCACATGTATAAGTTTCTATATCGTGTTGGGTCGTCCTGTGTCTAGTATTCTCTTATGTTTTGTTTGATTATCTCATGATGGCCCTTCTGGTAAACTTTCCCATGCTGGTATGATAAGAAAGATATGTTACATTGGTACTCGTTTTATTTAGGCACCAGGTGCCTGTCACGGCCTTGCGGTTTGGGTCGTGAAAAACTTGGTATCACAGAAGTTCTGTCTTAGGGACTCTACAAGCCTTGTCTAGTAGAGTTTTATTTGTGGGTGTGTTGTGCACCACACTTATAAGCAGGAGGCTCCTTGGCATCTAAGATTGTCGCTTTTTCTTCTTACTCTAGATCATGTGGTAGAGCTCAGTTGTAAGAATTCAAACTCCTAAATTCTATTTTATTCATAGTACAACCATACCTACATCTAGAAAGACAACTGGTAAGAGATTAAATGCTTTTGTGGAAGAGTTGAGCAGGAGGAACTTGATTTCGCATCATTCTTATGATGAGTAAATGTGAGGTCTTTAGAAAATCATGTGTGTACTAAAACGTGTAAGCTTGTTGATATGGAGCCCTAAGGCATGAATATATATCCACCCATATGGTTTAAAAAGCAATAAGAGAATCAGAAGGTAGATACAAGTTTCAACAAATAAAAAAATCAAAGTAAAGAAGGGTATGAGGTATCAATAAGTGAAAATTATCAGTTTTTACAGTTCAGGCAGAGAAATATAAGTATTATGAGTTATCTTCAACATTAATAGAGGTATGTGCAATTGGCCACACCCATCTTGGTTATGCCCCGTTGGAGCTAATAGACATTGTTTTGGAGAAGAATGAGATATGAAGATCTAGCTGGGGTTAGAGTAACCAAAAATTGTGAATGGATTATTGTCATTAGCCAACATTTCCGAAGGATAGTGCAAACATGGTAATAGATCTCCTTGTGAGACACTCAGGTTGTGCACTCTAGAATAGTGAAGTCAGATATGAATACTAGAATGTTCAGAAATTTCTAAATGTAGGAAGTGGAATCGTAGAAGGGATAAATATTTACCTTAGTATGATTCCCACCCCTAGAAAAAAGAGAATGTTAGGCGACCTAAAGAGATAATGAGATGAAGAAAGGGGAGCTAAAAGTGAAAGAATATTTAATTGATATTTTCAGAATAAAGTGATAGACAAAAATATTAGCAGGAGAATAAGAAGAGAGTAAATGAAGAATTATGGGTAAGGTGTGATAAATGGACGATAACGGTAAATCAAAATATGATAGGATGACAGAGTCTATAGTCAGGTGAAGTAAAAGACAAAAGGTGACATGCCTTGAGAAAATAAAATTGTATAATCCATAAATTCATACCCTCATTTTGAGAGATGAGTTGGTTACTTGAACATGATTACTAGAAGGCAAAGTTAGACCCACGGAGTAATAGAAATCAGTATGGACTAGTGAATAAGATAAACTGAACCTGAATTATGGATAAAAAGATAATAGTCAGCATCGCGAGAATTTCAGAGATAGCATTCTGGCAATAATAGAATGGACAACAAAAGAATAATCTGTAAAGTTCATCCAGGAAAAAATTTTCTTAATGCAAGCACTGTTAGCAAAGTTAAGCTTAATGGATTAAGTTGCCAATTACGCTAGGTGTCACCCTTGTACATAGGTATTCAATTATCCCTGGTACATAAGGGTTACGGGTAAGGGGCACTGATAATGTGAAAAGTTACCAAATATGAAGAGGCAAAACATCTAGATCGTCGTAGCACTAAATATTTGTACCCCCCTAAAGGGGGGAAGATGGTGTGATTTGGTATTAAGTCAGAGTTAAGTGGTTCAGGTAATTATGGAATTGTAATGCGGTAAAAAGGAAAAAGGAATGAGGTTGTATTTATTCAGATCCTATTGATATGTCGCGACTATAGAACATTATGCAAGCACGAAATCAGGGAGAGGCAATAAGAGTTCCCGACTAGAATGTTATTGATAAATAAGTGCGAATGGACACATGATACATTAGGACCTAGCGTGAGAGGTAAGTTAAGACAAATGATATATACCAAAAAAATTACGCGGAATATAGATATGATAATGGATCCACGAGTAGTTACTAGTTGATTCTGGAATATCCTAGCTATGGCTAGACAAGTGAATATAGATAAATCAACAGATCATACAAGATAAACGTAGTGAACCCCAACATAGGGAATACAGTCTCACAAATATGACATCGTAATCCTTGAGAAATATTCAGATAGGAATCAGGGTATTTAAAGGTACTGTATAATTGTTGCAGAAATTAAAGAGAGTGCCACTAGGGAGACACTCAAAATTTCATTTCAGAAGCAACTCTACGAGAACAAGGGCATTGTGGTAAGTAACTAAGTATAATTATAGGTGAGAGAGAACATAAAAAATTCCATCGTGTATACGATGTAATAAGCTTGTAGCTTTATAAGAGTCAAAGGGTCTCCCCTAAGTACTACAACGAAAGACTAACTGAGGGAATGAGGAAGAAGGCTTCAACCTAAATATAGTAACTTGAAGAAGACATGGTCTTGTAAGAAGAGTCTCACCACAACATTGTGTGAACTCCACAAGAAAGTTGTACCTATCGAGGCTAATGAATGGGAGTTTAAATAAATCAAAGGTGATATTTGAGATCATATGAGTTATAGGAAATTCCAGTATTCGCGGGCAATAAGATAAGCCATGAATTCATGAAACATGTAGTAGAACGACCAGGAAAAGTAATTGCTTACATCGATAGATAGATATGTGTAGGTCACAAGCTAAAGTATGGTAGAGCGGCAAGGTTTTAGGTATACAGGAGTAAGAATGACAAAAGCTGAGTACCATAAGAATAGGTAAGGCCTCAGGATTAAGCCCATCAAAACAAGACAGATGATGTTTTCTATAAGTTATAGAAAGCTCAATATAGCTTGAATTAACTCGGACGAGTCTATGACTAGGAAAATTTAGAAGAGATGGAATGTTTCATTGGTAGTAGAATAAGGGTGTAATTGTTATAGATAAGAGGATGACATTTAGGCCTTTGATTGAGTAATGATTTAAAGAAAAGGTATTTCATGAATTGCACGAGATTATAATAAACCCCATAAGATGAATCACATTGGGATGCTATGAAATATGGTTATTAAAGTATAGTAGCGTCCCCAGGTGGATCAGGAAAATCATTTATGATGTTTCCCGATGAGACGTGAGCCCCAATGACAATGTATTACATAAGAGGTTTAAATTTATCAATGGTAGATCAAAATATCCACATTAAGGTGAATCAACAAAAGATGGATAAAAGTTCAAAAGTATGAGAGGAGATAAGGATGTCATTCATTAGATGAACAATAATAAGGAAGCATTAAAAGACTTAGATTTATAGATACAATTAGTGAGAAGGAAACCTGGAGTTGGATAGCAGACCTCGGTGTTAATAAATCGAAATAAGATTTATGGTATAGTATGAACTTTAGTACACTTATAGATTCACAGAGGGACAACTTGTCATAATTCTGTATATGTTCACAGTGTGAGGCCTGGATATTGGCTAAAAGCTAGAGGAAAAAGGATCCGCATAGGCGAACATACAAGGTCAAAGTTGTACAGGTTGCATGACAGAAGGTAGAAACAGTTAAAATATTGGAAGAATTTCGGGTCACAAGTCGTGTTCTGAGAAATAGGCCTAAAAAGGGGAATGCCCTGGCCTTTGGATTTATTACAGAACAATTGCCTATATGGAAAATACAATATTAAAGTATTCGTAAGAGCTATAGGTGATGAGTGAAATAATCACATCGGTCAACATTCGAGGACGAATGTTCCAAATGGGGAATGATGTTACACCCCATGTTTTTGTTTGTGAGAGTATGTCCTACGTCAAAACTATATAAATTAAGTTAATTATTTTACCTTAGAGGATAAAAATCTTTAAGATCCTGTTATAACAAGTACCAAAAGGGTTGAAAGGCTTAGAAGCTAAACAAATTGAAGAATAAGTTTTGTTGAATGTTGACAAATTAGGAATGCTACAACATTTACTTTTAGGGTGAGACTGTGGTGTTTGACATTATAAGGAGTTTATGTTATGAGTTATTTTAGTCATATGATAGTCCTGTGTTATTTTTTGAAGTCAAGCGATTTGTGGAACAAAAGTTGGCAAAGGTCATCACAAGTTACATTCATAAATATGCTGAAAATTAGGTCAAATGTAGCTAAGATATTCTCCCAATATACTTGGAATTACAGTGTGATGTACCCACCAAATTGAAGATCTAAGAGTCTAGAGTCTAACTCATTAAACTGTTCATTGATTCAACATTTGATAAGAAAGATATTCGTGTTTTCGCGAGACCGCCCAAGCAGCTCCCAATGGGACTTACTCAGGCAGTGGACCTACTTCACTTTAAAAACAATCAGGATGCCTATTTTCTACTCGTTTGAGTCCACTTCGTCTCCATACTTATCCTAGCCCTCCTAAATAGGTACCATATGGGTTTGAAGGGGAATCCAACCGATTACACCATATTTCAACATCAAAAGTTAGTTCTGGTAAAGAACAACACCTCTTTGATGTTGTATTATCATTGAGGATAGTTGTGGACTTTGTGTGGCCGAAATGTCAAGTTGTTTCTACTGGCTAAGGTGAGTATAACAACTTAAAGTTTTTTATTAAGCTTTCTTGTGGTTTGGTTAAGTTGTGAGGATGGTAAACTACAATATAATACTTGAATTAGCTTGAGATGTTGTTGTTCTTAATGGATTATTTTGAAAGTTGCTCTTATTGAGTTTAAGTGGCTAGAAATTATGGAAAAAAATTTGGCTACGATATATTTAGTATGATTATGTTGGCTTACATGTCAATCTTGTTTAGGAAATTGGTAACTAGAAACTAAATGGCTATAAAGCACTTGGAAGTTGTCCGTATTGATATTATCTTGTCTTAGGCTATTTCGGGTAATTTTGAAATTGAGTACATGATTGGAAATCCTTTAAAATACATTGGTTATTATACTATATATATTACTTAGTTCAAGAATGAATGATAATGGGGTTGAAGGGTGCTAAAGGGATTCAATCCGAGCTTGCCGCTCGTCATGATATATTAATGACTTGTTAATGAGATATTTTGTGCCCTATTGTTGATGTTGTTCTTATTGTATTGCTTGGTTGTTGTTGTTGGTATATGGTATTGGAGGAGGCCCTTGTTATGGGGGATCAGCTAGTATATGTTGATCAGCTAGTATACTTCGATGATTTCGCCCACATAGGCCGAGATAATATGATGGGATTCTCTTAGAGGCTATATGATGTTATGTACGCATATACCTATGCATGATATAACATTTATATGCATATGCATGACATTATAAATGTTTCATGATTCACTGAGCTATTCAGACTTACAGGTTGAGTTCTTTACTCCATGTTTCTTTCATGTATTTTATAGACTACTTTTATGCCTTATATACTTGGTACTTTATTTGTACTGACGTCCCTTTTGCATGGGGACGATGCATTACATGCCCGCATGTCCCAATAGACTGGTTGACAGTCCTCGTACTAGGCTATCAGGTCAGCGGACGGTGTTGGTGTAGTCCACAAGTTCCGAAGTTGCCTATTTGGTTATTATGATTTGGATATGTATTGATTGGTATGTCAGCGCCTTGTCCCAACCTTTATGACATTTATGTACTCTTAGAGTCTTGTAGACAGATGTCATGTATATTGATACTTTTATGGCATTGTCGGCTTATGTTGGAGTGCACAAATTATCATGTCAGTCTTACATGCCCGTATCTCACATGTATAAGTTTGTATATCATGTTCGGTCATCCTATGTCTAATATTCCCTTATGTTTTATTCTAGTTATATCATGATGTGCCTTCTGGCCCACTTACCCATTATGGTATGATAAGAAAGATCTCTTACATTGGTACTCCGATGAGTAAGGCACCTGGTGCCTATTGCTGCCCTGTGATTTGGGCCATGACACTTGAGCAACATACAAAAGTTATATTTTGTTTTTCTATTACAATAAAATCAGGGGGGGGGGGAGAGAGAGAAACCGAACCCTACGTGGGTTTCCTATCTATCCCTCTGTGGGAAGTCAGGTTGAACGTAGTTCTGTTACATCAAAAAGCCTAACTCTATTTGTCTTCAGGCGTAATATCTCTTGATTGCATCTGAGTTGATAGGCTTCGTGCTGACTCTTCCATACATTTACCCTAAGATTAGAGCTCTACAAGGAAGTGCTCGATGAACCACATAAAGACCTTGCATTTTGGTGCAAACTTCCCTTTGGCTTCTTCTTGATGGGGAAAAGATTTTTTTGAACCAACTGCCTCAGTGTGAATTTGCAAGGCTCCGCCCTTATGTTAATTGCACTGGACATCTTGTTCTTATATAGATGTCCATGGCACACTGCATCCATTTTTTTCTCGTCAATGAGCATGAGTTGTTCTTGCCTTACTCGTATCCGCTCTGCATCGTCCAATTTTGCTTCTGGAATGAGTCTTAATGATGATATAACTACTTCTATGTGTATCACCACTTCAGTGCCATATACAAACATCTTCGGTGTTACCCCGATAGATGTTCTCACGGTGGTCCTATAATCTAATAAAGCAAACAGTAGCTTCTCGTGCCATTGTATGTGATTTTCCACTATCTTTCGCTGAATGCTCTTGATATTCTTATTGGCTTCCTCGACTGCCTATTAACTTATGGTCAGTAGGCTGTGGAATTGTGGTTGACAGTTATGCACTTCTCGAAGACTTCTCTCATGAGGTCGCTATTGAGGTTAGCGGCATTGTGAGTGATGATCGACTACGGTATTCCAAATTAGCAGACGATGTTGTTTTGGACAAAATTTTCCACTACCTTTTTTTGTGATAGCCTTGTAAGTAGATGCCTCGAACCAATTGGTGAAATAGTCGATAGCTACCAAAATCAAATGATGTCAACTTGATGTTTCAGGCTATATGGGTCCTATCACGTCCATGCCCCATGCGGCGAACGGCCAGGGCGATTCCATTACATTTAACTTGTTTGGTGGAACCCAGATGAAATCTATGTGAATTTAGCATTGGTGACATTTCTGCATGTAGCGGATACTATTGCTTTCCATAGTCATCCAAAGGTATCCAGCTCTAAAACTTTTATTGGCTAATGTGAACCCGTTCATGTGGGGACCGCACGTGTCTGCATATATTTCCTCCAGCAGTCTGGTTGCTTCAGTGGCGTCCACATATCTCAACAAACCTAGGTCTGGGATCCTCCTATAAAAGACTTCCTCATTGTGGGAAAAAAAGGTTTACTAACAGTCTGAGGGATCGCTTTTGACCATTAGTAGCATTTTCTGGGTACTTTTAGGCCGCAAGGAATATCTTGATGTCATGATACCATGGTTTACTATCTGGATCTTCATTTACATGGAAGCAATATGCATTTTAATCCCTGATCCCTACCTCAACATGGTCGATGTAGTTCTTGTCTTGTTGCTGAATCATAAATGATAATATTTCAAGGGCTTTGGCGAACTTTGTCACGCCTCGAACCTGTGGGGTGAGACCGGCACCCGGTGCCTCACCTATCCTTGCGTGCGAACTTACGACTAAGGGACTCTGAACATATAATATCAAACTTTTCCCATGGACCACATTGCAAGAAAATTTGCAAACACTGACTAACATTAATATAAAGTTGGGCCGACAAGGCCGTCATAACTACTACAGCTGGCAAACCAATGAAAATATACATACAAGGCCTACAAGACTAACATACTGCACTAACTGACAAGATATGTCTACAAGCATCTACTGATGGATATATTGTGATCGGAACAGGGCCCCGACCTACCCATAACATATATACACAAGATCTGCATAAAACACCCAGAAAAAGGGACGTTAATACGAAATGATGTACCGAGTATGTAAGGCAATCTACTGAAATCTGAAACTCAACTGATAGTATAATAATCGATAATAACTGGTAGTGAAAGATAACCTGATGATATGCTTACCTATTGATACTGACCGAAGTTTCTCAATATAGTAAGTAAAATAGCTATCCGGCCCTATAATGCTTGGTATATATATAACTACTCTGTTGTAGTAGGTGTTGAACCCATTTTTTTCTCAAATTATTTTAAAAATTTGTATATGTACCTCTAGAGTCACTCTTTATAATAGCTGGTATTTTTTTCGAAATTTTTCATATTTTTATTAAATCCTTTTCCACTTTATTCAGTATTTCTATATTCAATAATTATTCATAAATTGTATTATAAATAATTTCAAAATATTTCCCAATTCAATATATCATTTTTAATCCTATTAGGATTTAATTATTTCACCAATTAGCCAATTTAGAATTATTTGACCATAATTACAAAAATTTTACAACTATGGCCTAATTGTACATTTTATTCCATTTAAATCAATAATTATTTCATTTTTATCTAATTATTATCTATTGATTCGTTTATTAATTATTTATCTATTTTTGGGGTATTTAACTGATAGCCATTTTTAATTTCGATTTTGAGCCTAAATATACACCAGCCCAATACCCCTTTAAAAATCAGCCCAAATAAACCTAAGCCCAATACCTCACCTGCCCGACCCAACCCTTTGGCTAATCCTGGCCGTTGATTATTTCTTATCAATTACCCAGATCCCACCTACCATAATTAAACCTAGACCTACCCCCTCTCCGACCTCTCATTTCCTAATCTCTCATTCTCTCTCTATCTCTCTATGGTCTTCTCTGGTTCTCTCTAGAACCTTCCCTTGTGTCTCCACCTCCAATGAAGTTTGTTCATCTTCTCCGGCTAGCTTCCTCGCCAGAAACTGCGGTCTCCCATTACCTCCTGGTTACTGCTTCACCCTACACGAGTCTAATTTCACCCTAAGGTCCTCAAGCGAAGCTGGAGCGATTCAACTCCTACCCATGGTCCCTCATGCCATATTTTGGCCTCCTCCGGCCATCTGAGTAAGATCCATGACTTTTCCAGCTAACGCAGGTGACATCTTTAAGGTTTTTCTTGTTTTTTCAACTCTCTGAAACCCTAACCCCTGGTATTTTCACGATTCCTTTAGATCTGTGTATATCATGAAGCGTTTTACATGTTTTCTTTAAAAACCTTCCTATTCTCTTAGATATACACTAGATCTAGGTTTATTACGAGTATTATTACATTTTTTCTTAAAGGTTCTCCATTTTTAAACAAGCTTTGCACTTAGGGTTTTTGAAACCTTTTCTTCAAACGATTTCTCAAAGTTTAAGGGATTTTTATCATATGCTTAAACATTTTATCACTTTTAATCATGATTTATTTAGTTTTAACACTGTGTTCTAAATGCTGAGCATGTTTTTTCTTTCGATTTGTATGCGTGTCTATTTCCCAGGAGTAATACTTTTTCCTTTGTGATTATTGCTTCACTATGCTATTGGGTCTTTGATTCTGCCGCTTCTTGTGTGTTCACCCTGCTTGAATCATTACTATCCATAATCCCTGAATGATTATGAGTAGTACTATACTGATTCTTTATACGATATTCTCTGCTGATTCTAAATGTTTCCTTATATACATGAGGCCTTCCCTTAATTAGTACCAATTTCGAATCCCTGATTTCTTCTGAGATGTTCTTATTGATTTCCAACTTTGTTTTCTTACCTTGTTACATAATTGATTAACTATTAATTTATTGCTATTTCCTTAAGTGATATATTCTGAACCTAATCTCAGTTGTACGGTTGAATTAGGGGTGAAACTGTTTCCTTATATGTTACAGGCATCAGAACTTTCCTTAATTATTATTTTACCTACTACCCGTTTGAGTTTAACCCCCTCAATTGAGGGATACCTAATTGCCTATTATACCTACACTATTGTTATGTTCCTCTAAGTTATATATGTTTCTTTCCGTATTTAATACTCACCGTGTGAATCACTCCCTTGATTATAGGGATACTTGTACTAATTAGGTACTAATTGATATTCAGTCCCACTGTCACTAGTTAATTCTGGTTCTTTGGTTATTTTTCATCAAGTTTTCAAAACTATATATACTCTGTTCATACACATACACACACGAACTAATCTGTTCAAAATCTCTCTCACAATTTAAAAGACTTTCTTCCCTCTCTCTTCTGTGCTAATTATTACTACTCTAGGTTAACCGGTTGCAAGACAAGGCTAACTATTGTGCATTCTCCTACTTTCTTTTTTGTGTTACTGCTTTCTTCACTTCACTAGTATGTTCCAATTTAGATTTCAGTTCCTCAAACCAACATGTTTCCATTATTGTTGTAATTCAGCATGCTTTCAACTTGCTTACTTATTCTTCAGCATGTATCTAAGATCCTGAACTCCCCTCTACATGTTTTAATTAGGCTTTATTTGTTTATGAACAACATGTTTCTGTACCCTTAACACCTAATTCTTACATGCCTATGACTGGCACATTAGTTTAACCATGGCCTTAGGTGTTAATCTGACCTAACGTTGTACCCCCTGATCCTCTAGGCCCTCAGGAGTTCCTGATTGCATGCTCATGTGTGTATCTGCCTGCTGTATGTATGCCCTTACATGATCTGTATTTTTCTCACTTACCTTTTCTCAAAATTGTTCCTTACTGAAATCCTCTTAAGTAAAAAGCACTCTGATATACACTCTTAGAAGTCTAAGTTCATCTCCCTTCGTGTGAGCACTTCTTTGGGGAACCCTTTGAGTACCCTCTGAACTCTGACACACAAGGTTGGCACTTCCACACTGCACATGTTTAATTCTTTGTCTATGTCTGGGTGTGAGCACTTCCAGGGAGCCCTTGAGGTCCTTAGGGAACTGTGAAACATCCGGATTATGAAAAGGATATGCAATACCATAAGGCATTGAGGTTTGGAAGATCTTGGCCTAATTGAAGGCTCCCTATAGAAGTAACTTCTTATTTTTCCTCTGGTTGTGTAATTCATAATTCTCTGGCCTGTAATAGTTTGTAAACAACTCATGGGATGGATAGTGAAAAGGGAGGAGTAGCTATGCAAGCATTAGCTATTTAAGGGATATAAATCATGCTATTAGAGTATATTTTTTATCTGTGTAATAGAGATCATGTTTAGGCCCATATTTTCAAATTCACGCATTAGAAATCTTTTTTATTAGGTCTCATACCTACTTTTTTAGCATGTTCACTTTCACTTAGAAAAATACTGCTAATAAATGGTACTCTCTACTATCATGTTCCACACTGCCATGCACGCATATAAATCTTGTCGTAGGCTAAACAACATTAAAATAAATTATCATTCCAGCATCTTCTGAAACCATGATTAATACTGAGCATTTAGAAATCATGCTTGGGAATTCTTCATACACATCATTCTAAATCTCTATCTGTGCATTAGATATCATGTTATAGGGCCCTAATCGCTCAACTACACTTAGTTTAATTACTGATGTATAAAAGTGTATAATTACCCTACTCAGTTTTCTTTAAAAACAACTGGTAATGCTTCTGTGTTCTAAACAACCTAGAACAACATGTTTAGGTAACAATTTGCAACAGTTCCTCTAATAATTCTGTTAATATACACGGTCTCCCGCCTAGGCAAGCCTTAGGTGACTAAACTTTCAAAAAAATTTGAAGTATGTCTCTCTTGTGTGTGCTGCTTCATACTAATAGGTACTTTTAAATTAGTAGGCAAACTGATTAAGAGCATGTTTTTGAGTTATATAACAAGTCTGCCTATCTGTTTATCTTTTGAATTCACCTAGATACCATGTCTTAGATCTTAATTAGCAATACTACCCTTATATGTGTTTGAGTCGTGTTAATTATATGCATTATCTGCGGAGGAAAATCTGAGCCTCCAATATGCTCCTATGTGTTTCCCACTGACTGCGTCCTACATGTTTTTTGCTTATCGCCTTAGAATTTTACCCCATTAAACCTAAGGGTCTGCCTAGTACCTACCCTTTAGGATAGTAGTCCTACCCTCCTCAAGGACTGATAGGATGGGACGGGTAATAACACGCAATAGAATCCGTGACTAACACACGCTTTAATTACCTTCACGGGGTGGGAAGGGTAGAATATAGATATGATGACCGGTGTGCTAATACCACCTATAGCCCCTCTTCGAGGAGTGATTGCCGGGTATTGCATTGATGTGATCCATATTATTAGAAACCTAGGACACTTGTATACGATAGTTCGTAATTACCCCTACTGTTTTTCTAAACACTTGCATGCTTAAGACTTAAATCCCCTCTTATTTGAGCCTTTACTTGGTATTTGCTATTTGTACAAATTCATGAAACCATTTGGCCGGGAATCAAAAGTTCGGAATTGGTATGTCTGGAGGGTTTGTACATTCTTTTTGACTACTTGAACGAACAATATGGCTACAAAAAATCATACAGTACCTACCATGACGAGTTTGCTATCACCTCTCTGGGACACGTCCATCACCGAGTGTTCGTGTTTATGGTCTGCTTTTTGGGTTTGATCATGTTCCCGATGAAGAAAGAAAGAATCCATACCAGACTAGCCATGGTGACTAAGACCATAATGAAAGGGTTAAATGGATAATATTTCAGCATATGCCCATGATCGTTGCAGATATATATCGGGCCTTAGAAAAATGTCAACAAGGAGCGAAGCATTTCTAAGATTGCAATTCATTACTCCAACTCTGGCTCTTAGAACATCTCCAAAAAGGTGAATATATATAGTACATCCACCGTCGAATGTGGGATGACAACATCGCTTTCCATCACCCAAAGCGAATGAACTATATCCCTGACATGTTCACTCAACATGAAGATGCTGAAGGATGGGTCGAGCTTTTTGATAACCTAACTGAAGAACAGGTTCAATGGATGTTCAAATGGTTTCCAACAGATGAGTTCATCATTCGATCCCTAGACGCATCATTTATGGTACTAATTGGTCTAAGGGGGACATACCCTTACGTCCCTCTTCGAGTTATGAGGCAAGCAAGAAGGAAGCAAGTCATCCCTAGGGTCAAGAAGATGAGCGGCCACTGATGGAAGAGTTCGGCGGCATAAGAAAGGAGAATATGATTGAAAGGGTAGAGGCCACTGATGGCCGAGGTATTCAGGTCCTGCATGAGAACATATCAGCACTTGAACAGAAATTGCTGAAGTTTCAGGAAGAACTCGATCAAGTCCGGAATCTGGCCAACTTGTCATTTTCCCTCAACGTCCCTGACGTCAACCTTCCAAATGCTCAAGACCTCACACCTCCACAAAATATCCCAAGACAACAAAATCATCTCGCACCACATCATCACATCACTCTCCCAAAGAACCAAACTCTCCCGACACAGTACAATGCTTGCCACACCTCAAATAACACCCCACTTCTCATCCCAGAACCTCAAAACCCCACAAAAGACCATTTCCACACCTATAATAATCGCATCTATGTGGAAACCATGACCCACATCACTCCGCCTATCCCACTGGCATCCGAGTCTGACGAAAAGGATTTACTTATCAGGAACTTGGCCGAGGAGCTTAGGGAACTGACCAGCCGAGTCCAGGGTGTTGAAGGGACCAAGGGGATTGAAGGGTTGAATTATGAAGACCTCTGTATCCAACCTGATGTCGAACTGCCTGAGGGGTACAAACCTCCAAAGTTTGAAATTTTTGACGGTACTGGTGATCCAAGGGTCCATCCGAGGACCTATTGCGACAAACTGGTTGGCGTGGGAAAGGATGAAAGAATCCGGATGAAGCTGTTCATGAGGAATATGAAGGGAGATTCACTCTCTTGGTACATCAGCCAAGACCCCAAGAAATGGTCGAACTGGGTAAGCATGGCGTCTGATTTCATGGATAGGTTTAGATTCAACACAAAGAATGCGCCAGATGTGTTCTACATTCAAAATTTGAAGAAGAAACGTACATAAACCTTTCACGAGTATGCTACTCGCTGGAGGTCCGAAGCCGCTAAAGTCAAACCTGCTCTAGAGGAAGAACAGATGAACAAGTTCCTTGTCCGGGCTCAGGACCCGCAGTATTATGAACGGTTAATGATGGTTGAGGGCCACAAGTTCTCTGACTTCATCAAATTGGGTGAGCGGATTGAAGAAGGTATTAAAAGCAGTATGATTACGCATTTTGAAGCCTTTCAAGCCACTAACAAGGCTCTACAGTCTGGTGGTGTGTCTAAGAAGAGAGACGTGGGAGCCGTAATGGTTGCACAAAGAACTAAGTCCATGCTCAAGTACCAAAGCTATCAGATGCCTCCACTCACATATCATCCAACCTCGAATTACCAAGCACCTTCACCAAATTACCAAGCTCCACCACCAAATTACCAAACTCCACCACCTTCCTACCAAGCTCGACCACCCACATATCAACCTGCTTCGCCCAAATATACACAACCCGCTCCTGTCTACCACACTTATAATTCCTAGCCATCTCATTACCAATCCCCTCCCGCATGCCAAAACTTTCCTAGACCTCGTCCTAATTTTTACCGCCGCCCTCCAAAGCAATACACCGCCATAGCCGAGCCCTTTGACCAGCTATATGAAAAACTCACAGCTACTGGTTATGTTACACCTATCCTTGCTGCCACCCCTAAGAACCCTTATCAGTGGGTTAACCCAAACAAATCATGTGCATACCATTCCGGCATGAAAGGACACACCATCGAAGAATGCCGTTCCCTGAAGGAAAAAATGCATTCTCTCATTGACAACAAGATTATTGTAGAGGTGTAGAGGTGTCCATATGATTGAAAAAGAAGATGATTGGGATCCCAAGGGGTCAATAGGGTTGATCGCATAAGGGGATGACCCAAATAAATCCACAGTCACTCTCAAACCGATCATAGTCCAGATTCAGCCATCTGAGGCCGCTGAGGTGAATATGTCTATACCATTTGAGTTTGAAACAGCACCACCAGCAAAGTCACCAGTGCCAATTGAATTTGAGTTTGTATCTCTAGCAAATACACCAAATTCGTTCGAGGTCGCAATCTTGCCACCCCGAACACACATTTCCTTTGAAATAAATATGGTTGCACCAATTTCGATGGCAATGTCAACCACGCCACCCTTCTATTCAAACGCTATTCCTTCGGACTACATAGCCGAGGAATGAAGGAAAATGAAGGTTAGGTCTGAGGAAGTTGTCACAGCATAATGTATGACAAGAACTGGTAGGGTCTACACCCCTAAGCATCTAGCTGAGTCAAGCAAGGAGGCCGCCAACTGGCCTCCCCTTATTGAAACGCGTCCCGATGACCTTTGGAGAAAGGTACAACCTAAGGAGTATTAATTCATCAACTAACTGAACAAGGCACCGGCATAAATATCCATCCTTTCTCTGCTTCAATATTCCGAAACACATAGAAATGCTTTGTTGAAAGTGTTAAGTTAAGCATATGTGCCAAACAACATCACTAGTGGGGAAATGGCCAATATCGTAGGCCAGGTACTGGAGAGTCACAAAATCACTTTTCAGGATGAGCTACCACCTGAAGGATTGGGGCACGACAAAGCAGTGCACATCACCGTGCAGTACGAGGATCATTTAATCACAAGACTCTTGATCGATGGAGGTTCCAGTCTTAACATCTGTCCGTTGATAACACTCAAGAAATTGGGTAAAGGGCTACATGATATAAAGGATGGGGCGATCAATGTGAAAGCCGTTGACGGTTCTCAGAGATCCACCATGGGGGAGATCAGTCTATGTCTACAGATGGGACCGACTTGGTTCGTAGTGGATTTCCAGGTGATGGATGTTCCGACGTCCTACAACCTGTTGTTGGGACAACCCTGGATTCATGCTACTAGGGTCGTAGCATCAACACTACATCAGGCGGTAAAATTCGAGTGGAACCACCAAGAGGTGATTATTCATGGTGACGGTAGCAACCCCATTTATAGCCGTCAAACTATTCCGATGATTGACGGAGAAAGGAAGATAGGTGGAAGAACTTATCACCATATTGAACGGTCAATGCTATCGAAAAGGAAAAATGGTGGGATAACAAGATCGATAGCATCCTGAACTGGAGAGGATATGAGCCAGGCAAAGGGCTCGGTAAAAACCTCCAAGGGATCACGAAGCCTATAAAGCTCAAGGAACAGGGAACCACTTTCGGTCTGAGGTACGGGTACACTTGGAAGGAATGCAATGACTAGTCGCCACCTTGGCGCGGTCCCTATTACCCTTTGGAGCACTCAATACCTCATCTTGAGCAGACTTTCAAGCAGGCCGACACTATCTACGGTTCAGATGATGAAGAAACACTTGCAGCAATGAGGAGTTTGTTCCTAGAGGATGATGATATAGATTTATGTGTTGTCCTCGAGGGAGAGGGGGAGGAAGGCCCTTCCATATAGACTGTAATCAAGGGGGCATATCTCAAGAACTGGTCTACCAAGACAACCAAAGCCCGACGAGCCTCTGGGTAGCAAGGCTAAAACAAGCATTATTTATTGTTTTATTTACTAAATGATTTTCCTTTTCTTACATTTTTCAATTTCGGAAATATGATCTTCAATGTTCAAAACAATTATTCAATCTATCAAAGCATCTTCTAAATTTCTCTTAAAAATCTGATATTTATTGCTAGTGTTTTCTCTCATAATTTTATTTATACAACATTACTATTACTTGTCTTGATGAACCGATGACCGTGACATTCATTGAGACAACGCAACAAACGAACATTGATTAAGATGAACACGACATGCCTGACGAGATTGTCAAAGAAGTTGAGAACTTTGAGAACAGACCTAAGTTCAACCTAGATGAGACCGAAATTATCAACCTGGGAGATTCAGAAAATGTCAAGGAGACTTGTATCAACATTCATTTGTCACCATCAGAAAAGAAATAATACGCAACGTTTCTAAGAGAGTATGATGACGTATTTGCATGGTCGTATAATGACATGACTGGTCTAAGTACGTCTATTATGGCTCACAAACGGCCAACAAATCCAATGTGTCCACCAGTGAAACAAAAGCTCGGAAAATTCAAACCCGACATGAGTTTGAAAATCAAAGAAAAAGTTACCAACCAGATCAACGCCAAAGTTCTCCGGGTAGTGGAGTACCCGACATGGTTAGCCAACATTGTACCTATGCCAAATAAGGACGGGAAGGTCAGAGTCTGCGTCGACTACCGAGATCTCAACTAGGCCAGTCCGAAATATGACTTCCCCTTGCCAAATATACACATTCTGATTGATAACTGCGCCAAGCATGAATTGCAGTCCTTTGTGGATTGCTTTGCTGGTTATTACCATATCCGGATGGATGAGGAAGATGCTAAGAAAAGGGCGTTCACTACGTCGTGGGGAGTGTATTGTTACTATATGATGCCATTCGGTCTAAAACATGCAGGGGCCACCTACATGAGGGCCATGACCACCATATTCCATGACATGATTCACAAGGAGAACGAGGTGTACGTAGATGATGTCATTATCAAATCAAAGAAAGCTTCTGATCACATGGAGAAAGTACAATCTAAAACTAAACCCCGCGAAGTGAGCATTCAGGGTTCCTGCTGGAAAGTTTCTAGGATTTATTGTAAGCCACCGGGGAATAGAATTGGATCCATCCAAGGTCAAAGTCATTCAAGAGTTACCACCACCAAGTAACAAGAAAGATATGATGAGTTTCTTGGGGAGGCTTAACTACATCAGCCGATTTATAGCATAGTCCACAGTCATCTGCGAGCCAATCTTTAAGATGTTGAAGAAGGATGCTGCGACCAAGTGGACCGATGATTGTCAAAAGGATGTCGACAAAATCAAGGAATATTTGTCAACACTGCTAGTTCTAGTACCGCCTGAGCAAGGCAGACCTTTACTAATCTATCTTGTAGTATTAGATGGATCTTTCGACTTCGTCCTGGGGCAGCATGATGAAACAGGAAGGAAGGAACAAGCTATTTATTACCTTAGCAAGAAGTTCACTCCATATGAGGCCCGGTATTTTCTGTTACAGCGTACCTCTTGTGCTCTAACTTGGGTCGCCCAAAAGCTGAGGCACTACTTCTGTGCCTACACAACATATCTCATATCAAGGATGGATCCATTAAAGTACATCTTCCAGAAGCCCATGCCCACTGCCAAGCTAGTGAAGTGGCAAATCCTGCTGAGCGAATTCAACATTGTCTACATGACTCAGAAGGCAGTTAAAGGACAAGCCATGGCAGATCACCTTGCTGAGAATCCCGTAGATGGAGGATACGAACCTCTGAAAACACATTTTCCTAATGAAGAGGTATCATTCATACGAGAATATATTGCAGAATCATGTGATGGCTGGAGGATGTTATTTGATGGAGCAGCAAACTTCAAGGGAGTCTTTATTGGAGCAATAATAGTATCAGAGACCGGTCAGCATTATCCGATATCCGCCAAACTCAGGTTCCCTTTCACCAACAATATGGCCGAATATGAAGCCTGCATCTTGGGACTCAATATGTCCATTGACATGAACGTTCAGGAGTTGTTAGTGATTGGTGATTCAGACTTATTGGTACATCAGGTACCAGGAGAATGGGAACAAAGAATTCCAAGATACTACCGTATCTGCACCATGTAAAGGGGTTAAGAAAGAGGTTCATAAAGAGAGATTTCAGGCACGTCCCCCGAATCCAGAATGAGTTCGCCGACGCATTAGCTACTTTTTCCACAATGATCCAGCATCCGGACAAGAATTTCATTGAACCTATTCCCATAAAGATCCATAATCAGCCAGCTTACTGTGCCCGTATTGAAGAAGAATCAAATGGAAATCCTTGGTTTCATGAAATCGATAGGTACTTGGCAAAAGGAGAATACCCCGAGCATGCAAATTCCACACCGAAACGCACACTTCGGAGATTGTCCAACATTTTTTTCCACAGCGGAGGAATCCAGTATAGGAGGACTCGTGATTTGGAGTTATTAAGGTATGTTGACACAAAGGAAGCATCAAAGTTGCTGGAAGAAATTCATGCAGGCACCTGTGGCTCACAAATGAACGATTTTATTTTAGCAAAGAAAATACTCTCAGCTGGTTACTTTTAGATGACTATGGAGACGGACTGCATTCAGTATGTTCGGAAGTGCCACCGCTTCTAGATAATGGGGATATGATAAAAGTGCCTCAAAGTGAGCTCAATGCAACCAGCTCACCATGGTCGTTCGCCGCTTGGGGTATGGATGTTATTGGACCAATTGAGCCTGCCGCTTCCAATAGCCACAGGTTCATTTCGGTTGCCATTGACTACTTCACTAAACTGGTCGAAGCAGCGTCCTACAAAGCAGTTACTAAGAAAGTTATGACCGACTTTGTCCGCGACTGCATTGTTTGTCGGTTCGGAGTTCCAGAGTCAATCATCACCGACAATTGTTCTAATCTAAATAGTGACTTGATGAAATATGTGTGTGAAACTCTTAAGATTAAACAAAAGAATTCTACAGCATACAGACCTCAGATGAATGGAGTCGTAGATGCTGCTAAAAAAAACATCAAGAAGATACTACGAAAGATGATAGAAAGGCACAAGCAATGGAATGAAAACTTATCATTGGCCTTAGTGGGATACCGTACCACTGTCCTTACATCAACAGGGGAAACTCCGATATGCTAGTTTATGGTACAAAGACTGTTATTCCTGCCGTAGTGGAGATTCCATCTCTAAGAATTATACAGGAAGCTGAGCTCAGTGAAGCAGAGTGGGTAAGGAGCCATTATGAGCAACTAGATCTCATAGACGGGAAGAGAATGAATGCAGTATTTCATGGTCAACTATATCAGAACAGAATGGCTAGGGCCTTCAGCAAGAAAGTCAAGCCGAGAGAATTCACACCAGGGCAGCTGGTGTTAAACAAAATCTTTCTACATCTAGATGAATCCAAGGGGGAGTTCTCTCCTAACTGGCAAGGTCGATACAAGGTTCATAGAGTGCTGACAGGAGAAGTGTTCATACTTGTAGAAATAGACGGAGAAGTTTGGCCGAAACCGATCAATTCAGATGCTGTCAAGCGCTACTATTTGTAATATTTATTCTTTCTCAATGATTTAATTTGAACTACGCCTGACCTGATTCCCGTTTAAGAGGGGATACGTAGGCATCCCTATGGGTTCGGTCACAATGCAATAAAAATCTATTTTTTCCCCGCAATTGCAAACTGGGGAAGAATTTTTAGGAGGACCCTCAAAATTCTGAAGCATGTTCAGCCAGTCACGGTGCGAGCAGCAGTCAGAGGCATCCACCTAGCAAACTGGGGCAGAATTTTGAGGAGGACCCTGAAAATTCAGCAGAAGAAGAGATCGCAATGTCTCAAGCCGTGCCACATCATCATTTCATCTAAAAATTATTTTAGATTATATATTACACTTTTACAAAATCATGCATATTTATTTTTGAAACAGCTTGTTTAGCGAACGCTACCCCAATGATACATGTAGTATAATCAGATCAAGCCAACGAGCCAAGCAGATCCAGCGGGAATGCGAACTAACCTTCCCCCCTTACAAAACTCACGATCTTTATTTGGATGTAGGCACAAATTGCAGAAGCCCCAAAAACATATTATCCGCTCAAAGGATATACATCGTTCATCAAACTCATCGCACAGGCCAATGTTTATTATCAGCACAAACGATGCTTCATTATCACAATGCTTTACCGCAATTAATGCCAGCTAAGAATTTCTGTCGTCCTTCCTTACATACTGCATAAGGCTACCTTTCTGCCTTCTGAGACTAAACGTTGTCTCCATCTGCATCCGCATACTGCATAAGGCTACCTTTCTGCCTTTCAAGACTAAATGATGTCTCCATCTGCATCCGCATATTACATACGACTACCTTTCTGCCTTTCGAGACTAAAGGTTGTCTCCATCTACATCTGCATATTGCATATGGATACCTTTCTGCCTTCCGAGACTAAACGCTGTCTCCATCAGCATCTGCATACTGCATAAGGCTACCTTTCTGCCTTTCGAGACTATACGTAGTCTCCATCTGCATCTGCATATTGCATAAGGCTACCTTTCTGCCTTCGGAGACTAAACACTGTCTCCAATTTACTTTTCAAAAGCAACCCCTGTCTGTATCATTCTCTTTCTTTCTGGCTAAGCTCTGCCCTTTTTAAATTCGCAAGGCTAAGATCTATCTTGTCAGCATCATGCTATTGCATCTTCATGGGCTGAAATATCGCCAACCTATCCAAAGGCGTCATTGTTCGGAGGCACCATCTTCATAGCCTGAGAACACCATGTCATGGCCTGAGGATCCCTTTTATCATTTTGCATATCATTATTCAAAGGCGGCATGGTTTGGAGGCACCATCCCCATGGCCCGAAAACATCATTTCATGGCCTGCGAATCCCTTATCAAAGAAATTCACGGCCCAGGACATCATGGTCTAAAGACGTCATCCTTAATCGTCCAACGACAACATTCATCGTCTAACGGGAATTTTCATTATGTTTAAATTACACACAATATACGCTCATATTGTTTATTTGCAGGTAATCCAGCAAGCAACAACCATCCAAGCGAGAGCGGTTCCGCTCCAGCTCTCCTAACTATCCCTCAAGTCGTTTGCTAAGTTAAGTTTGTACTTGACGTCCGTTCTTGTAAAACTTCACTGGTATACTTCACCGACGACCCCTGAACTACATACGACTCGATTCCTCTAAGACCAGGGATATGTAGGCAGCTCAGGAACCAGGGTGCGACCCGAACCTTTCAAGCTATTTCCACTCGGTCAAAATTGGCCATCATATCATTACCCGCAACTCTTTCATCCTTCTCGGGTAAATAGGGGTAGCTGTTGATACCCAATTTTTTCTCAAATTATTTTTAAAATTTGTATATATACCTCCAGAATTAATCTTTATAATAACTGGTATTTTCAAAAAAAAATTAATATTTTTATTAAATCCTTTTCCACTTTATTCAGTATTTTTATCTTCAACAATTATTCATAAGATGTATTATAAATAATTTCAAAATATTTCCCAGTTCAATATATCATTTTTAATCCTATTAGGATTTATTAATTTCACAAGTTAGCCAATTTGGCATTATTTGACCATAATTACAATAATTTTACAACTATGGCCTAATTGCACATTTTATACCATTTAAATCAATAATTATTTCATTTTATATTTTTTATATTCATTAATTGCCTTAATTTCATTTATTTAGCATTAATTTAATTTTTATGTAATTATTTATCTATCTTTTGAGTATTTAACTAATAGCCATTTTTTAATTTTGATTTTAGCCTAAATCTTCACCAGCCCAGTACCCCCTTTCAAAATTAGCCCAAATAAACCTAAGCCCAATACCTCACCTGCCCGACCCAACCCTTTGGCTAATCTTGACCGTTGATTATTTCTTATCGACAGCCCGGATCCCACCTACCATAATTAAACCTAGACTTACCCCCTCCGACCTCTCATTTCCCAATCTCATTCTCTCTCCATCTCTCTCTAGTTCACTCTGGTTCTCTCTAGAACCTTCCCTTGTCTCTCCACCTCATATGGCGTTTGTTCATCTTCTCCGGCTAGTTCCCTCGCCGGAAACTATGGTCTCTCATTATCTCCCGGTTCCTGCTTCACCCTACACCGGTGTAATGGCACCCTAAGGCCCTCAGGCAAACCTGGAGCGGTTCAGCTCCTACCCATGATCCCTCATGCCATCTTCCGACCTCCACCGGCTGTACGAGAAAGAGCCATGACTTTTCCAGCTAACGCTCGCGACATCTTTAAGGGTTTTCTTGTTTTTTCAACTTTCTGAAACCCTAACCCCTGGTATTTTATTGATTCCCTTAGATCTCTCTTGTACCTGTGTATATCATGAAAATTTTTACATATTTTCTTCGAAAATCGTCCTATTCTCTTAGATCTACACTAGATCCAAGTTTATTACGAGTATTATTACTTTTTTTCTTAAAGGTTCTCCATTTTTAAACAAGTTTTTCACTTAGGGTTTCTGAAACCTTTTCTTCAAACGATTTCTCAAAGTTTAAGTGATTTTTCTCATATGCTTAAACGTTTTATCACTTTTAATCATGATTTATTTAGTTTTAGCATTATGTTCTAAATGTTGAGCATGTCTTTTCTTTCGATTTGTATACGTGTTTGTTTCCCATGAGTAATCCCTTTTTCTTTGTGATTATTGCTTCACTATGCTATTGGGTCTTTGTATCCGCCGATTCGTGTGTGTTCACCCTACTTGAATCATTACTGTCTTGAATCCCTGAATGGTTATGAGTAGTACTATACTGATTTTTCATACGATATCCTCTGCTTATTCTGAATGTTTCCTTAGATACATGAGTCCTTCCCTTAATTAGTATCAATTTCGAATGCCTGGTTTCTTATGACATGTTCTTAATGATTTCGAACTTTGTTTTATTACCTTGTTACATAATTGATTAACTGTTAATTGATTGCTATTTCCTTAAGGGATATCTTCTGAACCTAGTCTCAATTGTATGCTTGAATTAGGGGTGAAACTGTTCCCTTATATGTTACAGGCATCAGAACTTTCCTTAATTATTATTTTACCTACTAGCCATTTGATTTTAACCTCTTCAATTAAGGGATAGCTGATTTCCTATTATACTTAAACTGTTCTTATGTTCCTATAAGTTATATATGGTTCTTTCCTTACTTAATACTCACCGTGTGAATCACTCCCTTGATTATAGGGATACTTGTACTATTTTGGTACTGATTGATATTCAGTCCCACAATCACTCGTTAATTCTGGTTCTTTCATTATTTTTCATCATGTTTTCAAAACTATATATACTTTATTCATACACAGACTCTCTTCTGTGCTTATTACTACTACTCTAGGTTAGCCGGTTGCAAGCCAAGGCTAATTATTGTGCATTCTCCTACTTTCCTGTTTGTGTTACTACTTTCTTTACTTTACTGGTATGTTCTAATTTAGATTTCAGTTCCTCAAACCAACATGTTTCCATTACTGTTGTAATTCAGCAGGCTTCCAACTTGCTTACTTATTCTTCAGCATGTATCTAAGATCCTGAACTCCCCTCTACATGTTTAAATTAGGCTTTATTTATTTATGACCAGCATGTTTCCGTACACTTAGCACCTACGTATTACATGCCTATGACTGGTACAGTAGTTTAACCATGGCCTTAGGTGTTAATCTGACCTAGTACTGTACCCCCTGATCCTCTAGGCCCTTAAGAGTTCCGGATTGCATGTCCATGTGTGTATCAACCTGCGGTATGTATGCCCTTACATGCTCTATATTTTTTCCTAATCCCATTACCCCTGTCTGTGCTTATTGGACTATCCTTGCTCCTTTGTGATGTTAACCTTCCATTTCCTTTTTCAAAAAAATGTTTTCGCACTTACTCTTTCTCAAAACTGTTCCTTACTTAAATCCTCTTAAATAAAAAGCACTCTTATATACACTCTTAGAAGTCTAAGTTCAGCCCCCTTCGTGTGAGCACGACTTTGGGGAACCCTTTGAGTACCCTCTGAACTCTGACACACAAGGCTGGCACTTCCGCACTGGACATGTTTAATTCTTTGGGTATGTCTGGGTGTGATCACTGCCCGGGAGCCCTTGAGCTCCTTAGGGAACTCTGACACATCCGGATTATGAAAACGCTATGCAATACCATAAGGCATTGAGGTTTGGTAGATTTGGGCCTAATTGAATTCTCCCTGTAGAAGTATCTTCTTATTTTTCCTCTGGTTGTGTAATTCATAATTCCCCTGGCCTGTAATAATTTGTAAGCAACTCAAGGGATGGATAGTGAAAAGGGATATAAATGATGTTATTAGACTTTATTTCCTATCTATGTAGTAGAGATCATGTTTAGGCCCATATGTTCAAATTCACACATTAGAAATCACGTTTATTAGGTCTCATACCTACTGTTTCAGCATGTTCACTTTAACCTAGAGAATTCCTGCTAATAAATGGTATTCTCTACTATCATGTTCCACACTGCCATGCACGCGTAGAAATTTTGTCTAATGCTAAACAACATTAAAATAAATTATCATTCTAGCATCTTCTGAAACTATGATTAATACTGAGCATTTAGAAATCATGCTTAGGAATTCTGCATACGCATCATTCGGCATCTCTATATGTGATTTAGATATCATGTTATAGGGCCCTAATCACTCAACTACACTTAGTTTAATTACTGATGTATAAAAAGGTGTAACCACCCCACTCAGTTTTCTCTAAAAACAACTGGTAATGCTTTTGTGTTCTTACAACCTATACCAGCATGTTTAGGTAATAATTTACAATAGTTCCTCTAATAATTATGTTGTCCCCCGCCTAGGAAAGCCTTAGGTGACTAAATTTTTGAAAAATTTAGAAATCTGTCTCTCTTCTGTGTGATGCTTAACACTAATAGGTACTTTTAAATCAGTAGGAAAACTTATTAAGAGCATGTCTTTGAGTTATAAAACAAGTCTGCCTATCTGTTTATCCTTTGAATTCACCTAGATACCATGTCTTAGGATCTTAACTAACAATACTGCCCTTATGTGTGTTTGAGTCGTGCTAATTATATGCATTATCTGCGGAGAAAAATATGAGCCTCCTATATGCTCCTATGTGTTTCCCATTGACAGCAGTCCTGCATGTTCTTTGCTTGTCGCCTTAAAATTTTACCCCTTTAAACCTGAGGGTCTGCCTAGTACCTACCCTTTTGGATATTAGTCCTAACCTCATCTAGGATTGACAGGATGAGACGGGTAATAGGACACAATAGAATCCGTGACCTACACAGAATTTAATTACCTTCACGGGGTGGGAAGGGTAGAATATGGATATGATGACCGATGTGCTAATACCACGTGTAGCCCCTCTTCGAGGAGTGATTACCGGGTATTAAATTGATGTGATCCATATTATTATAAACCTAGGACACTTGTATAAGATAGTTCGTAATTACGCCTACTGTTTTTCTAAACACCTGTATGCTTAAGACTTAAATCCCCTCTTATTTGAGCCTTTACTTGTTATTTTGCTATTTGTACAAATTCACGAAACTATTTGGCCGGGAACAACACTTGTGGATCCTGAGGGGTGCCTAACACCTTCGCCTTAGGATAATTTAGAGCCCTTACCCACATCTCTGGTTAGCAACGCAGTTGTAATTAAACCCCTAAGGCGCCCTAACGCATCGTTAAAATCGTTAGGTGGCGACTCTTCAAAATATGCAAACCCCTTTCCCAAAAGGTAAAGTTGTCCTAGCCAATGTCATGAACCCGATCTTCCGCGAGGAAGAGGAAAAAAGGGTGCACGACAGTAGGCTTGCTCATAGGCGCTCGGCTATAGTAGGATCTGTATCTTGGACAAGCGGGCTCGCTCATAGGCGCTCGGCCATAGTAGGCTCGGTATATAACCTACTATTTCATTAGAGGTTGCCCAATAGGGTCCTGCCTATCGATTATAGCTCGATGGTAATGAAAATACTGTAATACTGTATATATAATCTCTCTGCCCTCTTGACTGGAGCAATACAATACTCAATTGAATATAATGTCCCGATAAGAGAGAATATCGTAATTTAGAAGACTAGGATAATGTATATAAACTCGGGAGTATGAACTTCTCTTTATGCCTTGTAATCAAACATATGTAATTACGAGATCACGTAAAAATGAAGGAAAGGTTTTGCCTTAATATACCTAAGCCGATTCTCTTGACAATCTCTCCAACACACATTGATTGCGATAAAACATGTAACGGTGGATCGAAGTAGGGGAAAATTCGTATTATATTCTTTGAGAAAGATTGCACTGTACTCCCTTAGATTAGCAAAAATCTCGTTTCCATAACATTACATAGTCTCATATTATTTTTGTAGCAAACATTCACGCTGCTAACATATCTATTCTTATATGAACTTGATGAAGCCTCCTTTCTTACTTTGTAGAGTACAAAATGAATTTTTGAGAGGTTTTTATGCTTATGTGTTGTCCCCACACTTTTGATGACTAAGCCACATTCATTTAATTGTGACACCTTGCCATATGATTCGAGAGTCACTAAATTGACCAAGCATTGATGCCACATTAATGGGGTTCAAGCTTCATCCAAAATCATCATTAATTAACCACAAATCTCTTGGTTAACTAGATAATCTCCCAGTATCCAATAATTAACCAATTGCCCATACAATAAAGAATTATCTTAAATTACTCAAAATACTACTCACTTTTAACACACTTTATACATATTTACCATCATGGTCGTGTGGTACCTTGTATGGCACTAGTCCACAAATACGGTGTATTATAGCTTGGACCGTATTTTATCCCAAATTTCCAAACTTCGACGAAACTTATTTTCTTCGATTTGCTTACCCTCTCTCCTTAATGAATTTATTCATCATTATTTTGAAATATCATAATGCTTGTTATCTCAAAATAATCTCATTCCCTAACTTACGTCGATTAACCTACGATGAAATTTTAACATACAAAAATGCGGGTTGTAACATCTCCTTTCCGAGGTCTCATCAATTTACTTATGGCGTACTATCACGTATGAAAACATGGGGTGTAACATCATTCCCCCCCTTTGAAACATTCTTTCTCGAATGTTGACTGATGCACTTATCATTTTCATGACTTATGTCTTCCAAATACTTTAGTACTCTCCTTGCCATCTAGGCAACTGTTATGTGAATAATTCAAAAGGCCATGGTATTCCTCCCTTTTGACCTCTTTCTCAAACCACGACTTGTGGTCAGAGTCCTTCCAATATCGTAATGGTTGCTACCTTCTGTCATGCAGCATGTACGAGTTTTTCCTGGTATGTGTGCCCATGTGACTCTTCCCTTCAGCTTTTAGCCAATCTCTAGGCCTTACTTTAGGAACATATACAGAACTTGACAAGATGTCCCTCTAGGCATCTATAGGTATACTGAAGTTCTTTGCTTGGTACTTTTGTTGAACTTATGAATATTGCTATATCTTGTTTCATAGACCCAGTTGTGTATCTGTATGACTTTACTGCATCTAGATAGGTCATATTATATCGTAACTCTTACTTCGATTTATCGTTACTGAGGCATGGTACCAAACTCCAGGTAATTCTCGTTTCTTATCCTATATGCATAAAGCTAATTCTTTTAATGCTTGTTCATTACTTCCCATTTAAAGTAATGGCCTAATCTCATCATGTACTTTGTATCTTTTATCCATCCATTGTTGATTCACATTAATGTTATACAATCTTCCATTTATAACTTGAAACTTCTTATGTAATACATTGCAACTAGGGCTGAAGTTGTATCGAGGAATATTTGAAGTGATTTTCCTGATCCACTTAGGGGAAATATTGTACTTCAATAATCGTATTTTATTGCATCCCAATGTGATTGTATTTATGTGGGTAGTTTAATTCTGTATAATCCATGAAATCCTCTTCAAATTATTACTCAATCCAAGGCTCAAATGTCACCCTTTATCTATCACAGTAACACTTTATTCTACTATCAGGGAAACATCCCATCTCTTCCAAATGCTACTATTCTTAGATTCCTTTGAATTCATTCAGGCTATCTTGAGCTTTCTATAACTCAGAGAAGCCATCATCTATCTTTTTTCATGGGATTAATCTCGAGGACTCATCCGTTTCCTGTTACCTTCTCACTCACGATTTCTTGTCCTTACTCTTTTCTTCCTAAAAGCTTGTCACTCCGCCATACTTTAGCGTGCGACCTCTACATATCTATTTATACTACTCGCAACCTCCCTTCAACTTGCTTTCACCATAGATTTCCTTATGTTATTCTGGAATATCAAGCGAGACATCACATCGTCTCTAACTGTTCTTTACTCTCTTGACTATATATCTCGGTACCTTGAAAACATAAGCTGGAAGATATGCCACTGACATCGTTGCTATCATTCCTGGTTAATGAATACCAACACCTCTAGCCTTTTGTTTGAAATATGGAATTCAAAACCTTATGTATTTGAGTATCTCATACGTTGTTCACCTTTACCTTACTTACCTCAAAATATCACATCACATCTTTGATCTATTTCATGACCTCTCTTCCACATAGGTATAATTCACATCCACAACTTGAACTTCTATTATAATACCTGCATCTCTTTACCTGAATCGGTGACAGCTTCATACTGACTTCTTATGAGGATGGTACACTTCTAACTGGCTTTATCGTAGAGCTGTTATAAAATATGGCTACTATATTATCTCTCTTTTACCTCTGATATTAAGAGTGATCATGCAATGTTCTCAATCACTACGTCCATAGTTTTCTGGGTTGAATAGTCAAACTTCTGATTTACTTAGTTGATGTTACTCTTTAGTTTCCTCTTTCCTCTGATCAACCTTTATGTAGGATTAATCTATCTTTTGATCTACGGCTCATGGTGTTAGTTATTACTTTTATCCTTTCATGGGCGCTGTAGAATATCCATGATACAACCCGTTAACAATTCAATCCTTTGTCTATCACCCGAGCTCAATTCTTCCTTCTAATTTATACCAGAACCTTCTACGGCTGTATGATTGTCAACATATCCGCCACATGGATAATACTCCAAACTCTCAAGTGTGTTCATAACGTAACCAACTCGCGATCATTGATCGAATAATTCCTTTCATTCTATCTCAGCATTATTTTAACGTATGCTATTGCTTTTCTTGGTCATTCTGCCCCTTGTTGCGTGCATACTTAGCTTATCTTAGTTCCCACACATATTTTAATTCCATACAACTCATATGATCTTGCATATCACTTCTGATTACACTTCTGAATATTTCTCAAGGATCATGATGTCATATATGCGAGACTGAATTCACATGTTAGGGTTCACTATGTTTATCTTACACAATTTGTTGATTTGTCTGTATCCTCGTATCTAGCCATAAATAGGTCCTTCCTGAATCAACTAATAATTACTCGTTGGCCCCTTCTCATATCAATATTCCGCGAAATTTTTCTTTGGTTATTTCCTTTGTCTTAACTTACGTCTCGCACTAGCTCCTTATCTATCAATAACATCTCGGGAAGGAACCCATTCTTCCTCTCCTTGATGTCGTGTTTACATAATTTTCTACTATCGTAGCATACCTGTAGGACTTGAATAGATACAATCTCGTCCCTTTCTTATTTTTATCGCATTCTTCCTTTACCATTCCATAGTTACTAGAACCTTTTAATTCTTACTTAATTCCACCTCACTCTCTATCCCCCCCCCCCCTTTAGGGGAGTAATATTATTTAGTGCTACGGCGATCTTCCTATAGATGTTTTACCTCTTTATCTTTGACGTCTTTTCACAACATCGATGACCCTTACTAGCCTTGTGAAAATCCTTTTGTGCCAAGGATAACGAAATTCCTTATTCACGAGGGTGACACCTAGTGTAACTGGCACATATAGTTCCTTAAGCTTAACGTTGCTCCCATTTCTTGCTCCAGGGAAGCGTCCTCCTGAATGATCTTTAAGGGTTTTTCTTCAGTTTTCCATTCTATTATCGTCAGAACGCAATCTCTGAAATTCTCATGATACTGACCATTATCAAATTACTTAGTCCTTAATTCATGTTTAGCTTACCATGTTTACCATCCCATATTGATTTCTATTACTTTGGGGTCTAAATTTTCCTTATGACTGTCGCGTATGAGTCACAAACTTATTTCTCGAAATGAGGATACAACTTTTTGGCCTATACTCTCTTGTTGCCTCCAGGCTTGTAATCTCTCATCTTTTTCTCCCTCGATTATAGACTATGTAATACTGTCATTTAATTTTTTTCCACCGTTGTCATCCATGTATCACATCTTAATCCTGATGCTTCATTAACTCTCTCTTGTTTCCCGTTAACATTTATGTCTATCACTTTATTCTGAAAACGCGAAGAAGATATTCTTTTGCTCTTAACTCCCCTTGTTCCATCCATTGGCTCTTTGAGTTGCCTAATATTCTCTCTCTACTAGGGATGGGAGCCATACTAAGATAATATTTATCCCTTCCAGGCTTCCAAGGCCCATATTTGTAGTACTCATATCTAGTTGTACTATTTTAGAGTGCACCATCTAGTTGTCTCACAAGGAGATCTATTAGCACATTTACACTATCCTTCGGAAGTGCCAACTAACGCAAATAATCCATTCACCATTTTGGGTTACTCTAACCCCAGCCGAATCATGATATCTTGTCCTTCTCTTATACTACTTCTATTAACATCCATGGGACATAAATGAAATGGGTGGGGCCATTTATACAAACCTATATTATTGTTGAAGGCAACTCAAAAGGCTTATATTCCTCTGCCTGAATTTGTAAATATTGATAATCTTCATTAACTGCGCGCCTCGTACCCTCTTCATCTTGATTCTCTTACTTGTTGAAACTTTTATCTATCTTCTGAATCTATCCTTCCCTTTCACCATAAGGGTGGATAGGTATTATTTCCTTAAGGCTCCTTATCAAGAGGCTTACATGTCTTAGTATACACATGATCAACTAAACACCTTACATTAACTCATCATAAACATCATGAAAAATCGAGTTCCTCTAACTCAACTCTTACATATCCATATGCAATCTCTTACCAACTGTCTTTCTAGATGTAGGCATCCTTGTATGATGAATAAGATAGAATTTAGGAAATTGAGTTCTTACAACTGAGCTCTACCACACGATCTAGAGTAAGAAGAAAGAGTGACAATCCTAAATGCCCTGTAGCCTCCTACTTATAATTGTGGTGCATGACACACCAACAAGACTCTACTAGACATTGCGTGTAGACTCCCTATGATAGACTTGCTCAAGTACCACTTCTATCATGCCCCGAACCTGGGGAGAAAGACCGGTACCGGTGCCTCACCTATTCTTTCGTACCAACTTGCAACTAAGGGACTCTGAACATATAATATCATAGTTTGGCCATGGGCCACATTGTAAAGACAAATTACAAACACTGACTAACATCAATATAAAGTTGGGCCGACAAGGCCGACATAACTACTACAACTGGAAAACCAATCAAAATATACATACAAGGCCTACAAGCCCAAGATACTGCACTAACTGATAAGATATGTCTACAAGCCTCTACTTATTGATATACTACGATCGGAACAGGGCCCGACCTACTCGTGACATATATGCATATATACACAATATGTACATAAAGCTCTAGACTCGGCAACTCCGAAGGGCATGGAGCTTACTGATCAAGCTGAACTCGGGCAACACCTAATGAGGAGGTCTACATGTTTGTCTGTCTGAACCTGCACGTATGAAATGCAGCGCCCCCATAAAGGGGACGTTATTACGAAAGGATGTACCGATTATGTAAGGAAATATACTGAAAATTGAAACAGGACTAATAATATAATAACTGAAAGCAAGTGGGAGTCAAAGATAACCTAGAGAAATGCTTACCTACTGATACTGACTCAAATCTCTCAATATGGTAAGTAAAATAGTTGTCTGACCCTATAAGGCTCGGTATATATATGACTGCTCTATTATAGTATGCTCGTTTATAGGTGCTCGACCATACTAGGCTCTCTATCTCGACCAACTGGGCTCGCTCATAGGCGCTCGACCACAGTAGGCTCGGTATATAACTTAGCATCTGATCAGACGTTTCCCAATAGGGGCCTTCCCATCGATTATAGCTCGATGGTAATGAAAATAATGTAATACTGTATATATAGGCTCTTTGCTCTCTTGACTGGAGCAATACAATACTCAATTTAATATGAAGTCCCGATAAGGTAGAATACTGTAATTTAGGAGACTAGGATAATGTATATAAATTCGGGAGTATGAACTTCTCTTTATGCCTCGTTCTCAAACATATGTAATTACGAGATTATGTCAAAATGAAGGAAAGGTTTAGCCTTAATATACCTAACCCGATTCTATTTCAATCCGTCAAACACACGTTGATTGCGATAAAACATGTAACGGCGAATCATAGTGCGGAAAAAATATGTATGATATTCTTTGAGAAAGATTGCACCGTACTCCCTGAGAATTGCAAAAATCCCGTTGCTTTAACATTATGTAGTCTCGTATGATTTTTGTAGCATAAAATCACGCTGCTAACAAATCAACTTTTATATGAACTTAATGAAGCCTTTTTTATTACTTTGTAGAGTACGAAATGAATATTTGAGAGGTTTTTAAGTCTTGATGTGTGCGCCCAACGCTTTTGATGACTAAGCCACACATTCCTTTAATTGTGACACCTCGCCATATGATTCAAGAGTCATTAAATTGACCAAGCATTGCTGCCATGTTAATGGGGTTCAATCTTTATTCAAAATCATCATTAATTAACCACTAATCTCTTGGTTAACTGGATAATCTCTCACTATTCAATAATTAACCAATTACCCATATAATTAAGAATTAGCTCAAATTACTCAATATAATACTCACTCTTCATACACTTTATCCTTCTTTACTATCATGGTCATGTGGTACCTTGTATGACACTAGTCCACGCATACTGGGTATTATAGCTTGGACCGTGTTTTATCTCAAATTGCCAATCTTTGACGAAACTTATTTTCTTCGATTTGCCTAACCTCTCTCCTTCACGAATTTACTCATCACTTGTTTGAAATAGCATAATGTTTAATCTCAAAATATACTCATTCCCAACTTACGTCGATTAACTTACGACGAAACATTAACCTACAAAAATGCAGGGTGTAACATCTCATTTCCGAGCTCTCATCAATTTAATTATGGCGTACTTTCACGTACGAAAACATGGGGTGTAACATCCTCGTTTTGAATTATGGGGATGTGCTTGAAATTAATATTTGTGAACTTCCTGCAGAGCCCCTTGACAAAGTGCAAATATGGTTGTATCTTGAAATTCTTGGTGGACCATTCTACTTGGACTTGGTTTATCAACAAATCAGAATCTCCTATTACCAAAAGTTCGGTGATGTCCATGCCAAACGCCATTCTAAATCCAAAGATGCACGCCATCTATTCGGTCATATTATTGGTGCAAAGGAATCTTATCTTTTCTAATGTTGTATATTTTTTCCAGATTCCGAAATTAGGACTCCCCTAATACCGACTACTTTGAAGTTTTCTGCTCTATAAGAAAACATCATCCATCCAGCGTATCATTCTGCAATATCCTCCCCGACAAAAAATGCATCTTCAACGGGGAAATACATGGTAAGCGGTTTATAATCTTATCCAATGGAATCTCGACGAGGTCGTCGGCTAACGCTTGTCCTTTGATAGCCTTCTGAGTTATGTACAACATGTAAAATTCACAGAGGAGAATTAGCCATTTACCAGCTTTCCTGTAGTCGTTGGCTTCTGAAAAATATATTTTAGCGCGTCGAGCCGATATATCTGATGCAGAGTGTATGTCGACATGTAATGCCTTAGCTTCTGAATAATCTAAAACAAAGCACAACAAGTGCATTCTATCATGGTATACTTGGGCTCGCATGGTGTGAAGTATTTACTTAAGTAGTAGATGTTCTGCTCCTTCCTCCCAGTTTCGTCATGATGTCCAACACATGGTCAAAGGCATTGTCCAAGACTGACAAATATAGCAATAATGGTTTCCCTGGTTCGGGGGGAACCAGCATTGGAAGGTTTGAAAGATACTCTTTGATTCCGTCGAAGGCTTTCTGGCACTCATCCGTTCATTTTGTGGTAGCATCCTTCATTAGCAGCTTGAAAATGGGTTAACAGATTACAGTGGACTGGGTTACGAAACGACTGATGTAATTCAATCTTACCATGAAACTCATGACATATTTCTTGCTCATTGGTGGTGGTAATTCCAGGATGGTCTTGAGTTTTAATAGGTCTAACTCTATCCCTTCCAGCGGGGATTCCGAACGTTCACTTTGTTGGATTCAACTTCAAATTTTACATTTGCAGGCATTCAAAAAATTTCATCAAGTCGTCCAATTGCTCTGAACTCTTTCGAGATTTTATGATGACATCATCTGCATATACTTCAATATCTTCATTAATCATGTCGTGAAATAGGGTCTTCATGGCCCTCATGTAGGTGGCACCAGTGTTCTTAAGACTGAATTCCATAACACTATTACAGTACGCTCCCCAAGGCATGTTGAAAGTTCTCTTCCCTACATCTTCCTCGTGCATTAAGATTTGGTGGTATCCAACGAAAAAATCCACAAACGATTGTAGTTCATGCTTTACACATTTGTCGATGAGGATGTAGATATTTGGCAGGGGGAATTGTACTTTGGACTAGCTTTGTTGAGATCTTGGTAGTCTACACATATTATGATATTCCCTTCGTTCTTAGGAACTAGGAAGATGTTTTCCAATTAGCTTGGATAGTTGGTGATTCTTACTACATTTGTTTCTATATGTTTGGTCACTTATTCCTTTATTTTCAGACTTAAATTAGGTTTGAACGTCATGGGCATCTGCTTAACTAACGATGTAGTAGTGTCAGTGGGTAGTCGATGCGAGACAATCTCGAGGCTTAATCCTTGCATGTCATCATAGGACCATGCAAACACATCGACGTACTGTCCAAGAAGCCCAATCATTTTTTCCTTCTGCTTACCCTCTAGGTGAATGGTGATTCTGGCTTCGAAAGAGCTCATTATAGGACCGGGTCATTGCACTCAACGGTTTCGTTACATGTCATAATCGTGGAATGCAGTTTTTATCGGTTTGTTTACTAAAAAGAAAAACTAAGTATAAATAAAGCGGTAAAAGAAAAGTTGCGATATTTAAGAAATTGATTCTATTATTTCATCAAAAGGGGAACGTCTAAAGTATTCACCAGAGGAAAATGACATAAATGTACATGCCTCAATTTATCGTGCTCTTTAAAAATAAAATTTTAAAGTACCATACTAACAAGACTCCTGGCAAACCAAAGATGGACTGGTTGTCAAATTCTACAACTCTTCCCCTAGTTTGGCATCCTTGATAGTCGGCGTCTTGATTCCAGTTCCTTAACATAATTCTTCAATCATATTCACGAACATCTTTCCCATCCTGTCAATGATATCATCTTCGCGTGTTAAACTCGGTCCCGTACTTGCAACGTGATTTGGCATAAAAACCTTTTTCCCAGAGCTAACGGTGCGAGCTTTCCCTTCCAAAAGGCTAATATCCTATGCCAGCCCTTCCTTTCTTCCCATTATGTTCAATTGGCTCTATGATTCCATTTGACTTTGATCCCAACTTTATTCATGTCCTGCATCAATATTCATCATCTCCTTGACGGCCATCTTGGATCTGTACAGTGACTATATTCCAAATTTTTTTTCAGTCTTCTCCATATCAGTAGTCTACATGATTTCCACATCGTGGAAGGTGACTCCGTTCAACCCCCCTAATGAATGGGACAACATATTCCAAATAGGCTAATTGACCCCACTCGTCGTGAACAACGATCTCCCGACATCCCCACTCTAATTTTTTGCATTGGTGCAAAATATACGGCATGACCCCTGCCATGTGTATCCAAGGCCTGGAATAACACCTCAAAATTGACCGGCTCGATTTTCCAATAACATCCTTGTGTGAACCATCAAAGACTCTCACCCTTAAGTGGCTTTCTTTGGCCTTCCTCAAATGAATTCCTAACTCTTGTAGGGTAGAGAGAGGAAAAATGTTGACTCCTTATCTTCCATCGATCAGCACCCGGGACACCACTCTGTTCCCGCATTTGACAATGATGTGAAGGGCCTTATATTAAGTTGCGCCATCGACATAGAGTTCATCTCTTCTGAAAGTGATCATGCTTGCTTCGATTATTTTCCCAATTGACGCGGCCAACGCCTCACTAGTGGTATTACTTGGTACACTTACTCCATTTAGTACTTTCAACAAAGCATCTTTATGACTGTTAGAGCTCATTTATAGGTCCATGATAGATATCTGTAGTCTCCTTGTAGTCTTCTCAACTTTTGATTTGAATCTGGCCGTTGTACTCATCCTCGTACAGTGTCGTCCTTGTCCAAGACGTCGGCAAATTTGAACACCACCTTATCCATATCAAATAACTTTATCAGCAGGAAAGTGAGCACCCTGTCCGCTCGGATGTTCATCAATGAATTTAGTGCCCCTAGGTGCATCCGAACCTCGTCTTCGTGTTCCTGTCAAATATTCTTGCACCACTGTTTCAACTGATGCGGTGCTCTAATCACCATGCTAATTTCAGGGATGTTTTGGTTAATTTTTATTTTCTGAGATGGGTAAAAGAAAAATATTTGGGTAAGTGTTTTCTTCGGATCCTTAAGTGTTTTTTCATGTTTGGTTGTCTTTCCATGGAAATTATGTCGTTGGGTGCATGTCCCGTTGAAATAAATATGGATTCCTTATTGTGTGTTAGTACCAAGGACCGGCTCACCTAATGTTTATGCAGTATGACCTATTTTACTAGAGTAGAGTGTTTCCTACCTCTGAATTTGACTGAAAGCTACGAGAAGTTATGTCAATTGACCTGACAAAACCATTCTCTTAAACTAGAGATTTCTGAAAAGAAGGTTCGGAGGGGTGTAAAAGACAACCCTCGCGTGCCATTGTGGGTGATAGTGAATGTCCAGGACTCGATTGCAAGAGATGTGGTGACAATGTAAATAAAGTAGTAACAAACAAGGGTTTAACAAAAATAAGCATGGTGATCATAATGAGAAAATAATGTATGTAAGCATGTAATTGCAATTTCAATTATAATCAAAGCAAGGTAGAAATAAACCTATAAGCCAAATTAGTCTATGTCTTCTAAGGTAAAAACCTAAGTGTGATATCCCTAGTAGAGTCACCATGTTGTTGCACCCTCTTTTGCACTAGTCAAGACAGATTCAACTTGTGGTTTCTTTATTGTTGATGAAAGAGAATCGCAACCGAATATTTAAAGGTATATCATGGTACCTATTTAATTACTAAGTTATGTTAATTACAGGTCTGCAAACCGGTGGGATTATGGGTAAGAGTATTTGTTCTTCTAAGGGGAAGGTATTAGGTACCCCTTAAAATCTACATGAGGTAGCTCCATAGGACTTACACTAACTTTAAGGACTCAGTTATTACACTATGATTTTGTTATCACTATGGCAAGGATCACTACATACTAAAGGAAATGCGTGTGTATGACTTAAGAAGGGTATGAGATTATAAAAGAGTTATTGGATGCTATGAGAGTTTTGAAAGTGATTTATATTTTAAAGCTTAGGTTATTATATTAAGAAAAGTGATTATCTATGAAGAATAGATGCTAGAGTAATCTTTGTTTGAAAGAAAGATTATTTTTAAATGTACCTTGGTTTGAAAAAAATATATGAATAAGTGAGTCTTTGGAAATTCATTTGAGACAGCCCATTCTTACCCTTTTTATGAAGAATTTGACTTCGCTCCTTGTTAGTGAAAATCAGTTATTCTTTCCTAAGTTTCTTTGAAAACAGGATGCCGTCCTAATTAATATTTGAGCTTTAAAACCTTTAAGAAGAGTGGAGTGTATAAAATGACTAGGTTGAAATTAATAGCAGGCGAATGTCAATACTAGCTATTTCTTTTTAAGTTATGTGTTAATTAAATTTTGCCTAAGTTTTATGTAATGCTAGAGCATAAAAGAAAAATACATAATCTAATATATGAGTGTTAATATATTATAATGAAAATGCGATAAGACAACAAAGGAAATAAGTGAAAAATAATTAAGATAGTAAATTAACCTATTTTAATAATAGGCAGTAATGAAAAGGGAGAAGACAGGACTCTGAATATTGGGCCTCAATAAGGTAGACCCAGCAATTTGAGAGGCGTGACTATGGCAAGAATGGACTTTTCAGAGATGCAACAATGTTGGTTTGGGTCTGAGTTCCTTAGGAATTCAGCATGCCCAAATATGTACATGTCCACCAAAATAAAGAAAGTTATTTGAAATATACTTCATATTGTCAGCATATTCAAATACGCATGACAAATATATAGATAAATAATTTAAACAATAAAAATATCAACACAGTGAGAAATTATATTACTGTGGTGGCTTTACTTATTTTCAGCATATTCAAATACGCATGACAAATATATAGACAAATATTGTCATTGTTATAGAATATTAAACCCCTAAAGAACTAAATGCGTCAACGAAATAAGGGCTAAGGAGGAAGCCCCACTCTAAGTGGATGATCCCTTTGGATCTCCCACCTTCAAATATTCGAAGGAAATCAAGGCCCAGAGCAATGCTTGTGCTGGAGAAGGCAGCCGAACTTAAAGTAGAATCCCACTCCCAAATACCCTTAAACACTAACATCATATTTACTTTACAGGTTTGAAATGAAGCCCTTCCAATGCAAATTAAATTCTCACGTGTTACCTATCACAAAATATAATTTCCTTCCTAACCTAAGAACTTACAATCTATACTGAATTACTAAACAAACATATATTAACATGGATTCTAAATATCTAATTCTGAAACTCATACAAGTAAACATCAGAAATATCATGTTACAAAAGGCTAAGTATATAGTAAGGCAATTCTCCAAGAAAAGGTAAAGATATAGAACAATAATTCATCATGTATAGAGATCTCATAGGTGTTTATGACATGATCAATCTTTCTCAGTAGGTTCACTAAATTACATACTAAAATAGGGAATTCTTATGTATCATACCCCTAATAGAATTACTTTAAGCAAATCATCATGCTGAGATAACATCAACAAAGACCCTTATGAGACTTTAGGGATTAGAGTTGGTTTAAAATTATCAAGAGAACAAGGACTAGATAATTTTTTGACAGAATGTGTCAACAGGAATTAAGTAAGAACATGCATTAGTTAATCAGCTACGTGCACATCACAGGTCAGTAATGACTTTGTGCAGATAGAGGAATCCTCAAATGTTTTGAGAGCTGGATCAAGCAAAGTTACAGATAAGGGACAAGCATTGCATCAGGACAATTTTAACACAAACTTGATCCTAAGTTACCACATGGATACAAAGGTGATCATGCTTCCTTTTTACATATTATTACTTAACTAGGGCAGAGAAGCTAGGTTTTATAAAATATAAAGACGCATGATGACCCTAAATATAAGAGATAGGAGATATCAAACAAGAATGTCGTTGAGGATGTTGACTAATCAAGAAAAAAATTAAGTTCAATTTATCCATTTAGGAGTCTTTATAACAGAAAGGAAATGACAGAATCCTAACCTCATTATGAGGAAAGACGAATTATCCTTAACATATGTGTGAAACATGATTACAAACAGAATAGATTAGGGGTTATGTTAAAATAAGATCATGTCAACAAAAGCAACAAGCAAACTAAACAAATGAAAGGACATAGCAGCAATAATCTAACAGTCTTAAACAAAGGATATGGTATATGAACACTCATAATTTATGCCCAAGGTTTAAGGGGATAGAAAATATAAACGGAAACACCTTAAAATTTGTTCAATCATATTCATCATAATATAGGTTAAACTTCAGAAATTCACAAGTTACAAAGATGCAACAGGAAAGGAACAAAAATGCAACATGCGAGGATAGGGGGGTTAATGAATGGCAACAAATCTTATAAGGTTCATGTGAACGTGAACATATAACAACTTAAACTTGTATACCGGTGGAGCTCAGGAAATAAGATTAGCAAGAGTCAATTATAGCTTAATCAACTATCATTTAAAGACTCATAGCAGGACAACTAATCAAAGGTAGTCGTTAAACTAACGGAGCAACATTATTAAGATATTCAACACCATATAACAATTGCAATATAAAGAACCTAACATGGCATACTTTGTATCATCTAAAAGATAAAAGTGAGAGAGGTGTTGACCGTTTTGAGAGTAGCAGACCAAACGGGAACATTTTTCAGGTTCTTAAGATCCCAGAACATTCATGTTCAGAGAATTCGAATCGGATATTGGATAGTGGCTCATGGTAATTATGAGAGCAATTAAAATTAAAATTAGAAGACATAGGGAAAATTCAATATTGAGTTTACATAAGTGAAGGGTAATTGGTTGTTGAAGCTTCGAACCAAAGGACAAACCCTAAAACCTAGAAGGCTTCATGCACTCCGATTTCACAGGGCACGAGAAGATTCAGGAGATTTGAAGTTACACCTTCAAGCTAGGGTTTTCAGACTTGAAAGGTTTTGAATTTTATGATTGAAAAAGGAATTTGCAGCAAGATTCACGGAGTTTAGGAGATAGGAGGTGATTTGAAGCTTCGATTTGAAAGATCATAACAAAGCTCAGGCGATGTAAGCTTTCACCTTTGAGTCTAAGGTTTCAAAATTAAGGTATTTGAATTTGGTGATGAAAATGGAAAGATAACGGCAGGATTCACGGAGCTAGAGAGGAAAACCGAGTGTTCGTGGTTTGATTTTGTTGACCTTTCAAGGATTTGTGCAAGATCTAGTGGCTAATGGAGAGACCAGAGACAAAATCGATAAAAGTCAAAGGGGAGGCGGTTGTGATGATGAAAATGAATTAGGATCACTAGGGTTAGACTGTTTGGTCTCTGAGTTAAAGAAGTAAGGAAGGACTTGGGCCATTGATCTTTTAGATCAACGGTCCTGGTATTTTGTCGTTTAAAGGGATTTTCAGAGAAAATTTCATGGTCGTTGGAATTACAATTTTTTGATGGTGAGCATTAGATCTGTAGGTGTATTAAAACTAAAAAGAATGTGGTTAAAATTGTGGTTCGTTGATTTATAAAATGGACGACCCACATGATTTTGTGTTTCTTTTGTGAAAGACTGAGACGAGTGATGTGGCAAGTTGTGATTGGTTTAGTGTGAGTGGCATAGACTGCCAAAGTGGAGAAGGAGATGGGACTTGGACTGGGTTGTTTCGGATTGGGCCTTGCATTTAGGCTAAAAATCATTTAAAAGGTAGCCATTTTTATACTTGATTCGAGAATTGCAATTGTAGCCTTTTGGTCTTTAATCCCTTATGAAATTAAGCTAAATAAACTTAATAAATTCAATAAAATGTAATGAAAATTATAATTGTTAAATACTAGTAATTAGTGTAATTAACTAGATTTGTGAAAAAATTTCAGTAGGACATTAATTTTAAATTATTGAAATGATAAACTAACTAGCGATATTAACAATTACTTAATTTAATTAAATATAGCCTTACAATATAGAAACAATTTTAATAATCATAATATAGTAAATAAAATTTGTAATTACATAATACTAATACCAAATGAGTAACTTTGAAATTAATACTAAATTAGTTTGTATAAATAGGTATTCATTACTGAAAAATACTTTTAAAATATTTATTGCAAATTATTATGTATAAATAAATTAATAATAAAAGGGAGAGTCAAAATGGTAGTCACACTCCTTGAGTACTGGAATCACTTGTGTTATGTCTGATCCCAATCCTTCTACCTGAAAATGAACCACAACTTGCAAAGAAATTCAAACCACACACAACTCAGTTTATCGGTCATGATACCATATCTAACTACAAGGATACCACTATTTACTACAAGACACAAGTAGGATAGTTCTCAAGCTCTTCCCTGCCCACTTAGATAAAAGTAAACCATTGAGATTGAACCAGATTGCCAAAACAAAATGCCTTACCACAAAAGCACCTATAATCCCAATCATACCAAGGGAACCAATATTTTTTATTACCATGCTGATCTAAGTCGTTGCTATGCTGATCTGACTTCCATAGATTAGTGTTGACATGCCTTCAGGGCATAGCTTCTCCTTATCAATAAATTGGTGTATAACCAAAATTCATCCTAAGTGATAGACAACATGGAACTACACTATCCTGTGATCCCGAGCCACTTTATCCCCTGTCACACATCGAATAGTACCTCAAGCTAACATGTTGATCTAAAGAGCCCTTTAGTGTATCTGAAACTATTCCATTCATCTCTTTACATTGCATTGTAGAACCAATAATAACACGGAATACTCCAAGTATCGATCACAATCTAATGAAATTCTCAAATCCTTGGACACATAAATAAATCTGGTAAATCCTTAAATACCACTTCTTGGAACGTAAACCCACTAGAACCATCCTCAAGAGATCTACTCTGCTCTACACTGTTATACATCGACATCATGCGCCAGTGACTTGTGGTCTATTAGCAATTCTATTTTTCAACCATACGCTTTACCTTTGACTATGGTCGATACCGGCAATCAAGCATGAACATAGAAAATTCACATTATTCCCGTTTTAAACATGCCCAAGTATAAGCAATTTAATTCAACCAATTCCAACAATCTACCCATGACCATTGTACCTCAAGAGACGACTCGTTACCACTAAGAACCCTCAACTCACTCACCTAACAAGAGAGGTTAACAACATTACCAATTCGTCATGAGATCATGTGCGCTTACCAACAAACAGGAGAGTGAATATCGAAGTTGTCCACAAATTCAAGTATGCCTTTGAACATAATTTAAGGACATCACACAATTGAAAAAAAGTTGCTCACTCTCACAATAAAATTTATGTGCATCCTGTAGTCGTACCATAGGCTTGCCCCTAGTGTACATCTCTACTAACCTAAGCTAGCCAAGTCTAGGATCAATTATTACTTTATGGGTTGCAATGTAGGCTAATGGACTGGTATGATACATTTAAGAATGGTGACTAACCCTCATAAGCACTTTAATACACTACACTAAAGAACTGAGCAAATATTCTTCTCAACCAAATCACTCGCCACAAACCGTAAACAACATAGACATATTTTCAATTAAGCACTTCTATATCCCCAATTGCACAGTTTAGGAACATTATGAGGTGTGTTTGTTATCTCTTTTCTTTTTCTTGTTGGCAATCAACATTATTTTTACTTTTTTTCTTGGATTTTCCTTTTCTCTTTTGTTTTTCTGCACACATTCCATACATTAAGGTTCATCGGCTAGTGACATTTTTCACAACTTTAGTGCACCTCATGGGACCTTTCATGGTTTCACTCGAAAGCTACTTCCCAAACTCTCACCTTGCTTCTTTTAGCGCCTAAGTGCCTTCATAGTTAAAGGTTACACGAGCTCAAGTTTAGAACAAAATTGGGATACGACTTGTAATGTGGACGCCAAGATAAGGCATATAGTTTCAAAGGGGCTAGCAATGAGAAAATTTTATTTGTACATGACAAGCAGATCTTTGATCAATCAAAGAACTTCCTACGTCATCTTCTAGAGTAGCACAAATTAATGATTTCGCTTCCATTAACACACCAGGAAAGTTACAGACTACACAAGATAGCACAAAATATCACAAATTCTCACACACACATTGCACATGGCTCAATCAAGACAATGTTGTTCAACTCTCAGGTCAAACAAGCACATATAGTTGAGAACTTTAAGCAATAATGCATTAGGTGACATACGTGTCAAACAATTAAGGATAAGCATCACAGAGTAGGCTATTTATTTCACTTAAGAATAACAATTCCAATCAAATATAACAGGAAAACATAGCGCATGATGTAGCCTAATGTGCCACACCAAACATGTCATAGGTATCTAGAGCAGCTAAAGAAAAACCAAGGGGTACTGCCTGACTATCCTTAGAAAAGGAAAAGAATTTTTTTTTGTGTTTTCAGTTAGACCTTAATCCCTGAAGAAAGATGTACAACAGATCCATCGTCGAAAAAGTCCAAGATTTTTCTGTATTTTTGTTTTTTAATAAGTGTCTACTACTCTAAGTTAAATTAAAAATAATGAGAATGCTTATACAATTATGCTACCCAGAAAGTAATTTCCCCACCCCACACTTATATCATTCATATGCCTCGATGCATGGATCAAAGAGAAAAATATTAAAACAAAGGTGAGAAATACTCCCTGAGACCTTTTAGGGCCTAGCTAGCAACATGATCCTCAATATTAAGGGTCAGGACGACCCCACACTTAAGCTCAAATATGCTCCTCGCCTTCAACTTCGGGTACTAAGACTTTCCCTAATCTTCAAAACAAAATCAAACAAAATGTGACACTACAAAAATAAAATAAAATAAATAAAATATAGGTTGGGTTGCCTCCCAACAAGCACTTTATTTATAGTCGTGGCACGACTCTACTAGATTAATCAGGATGGGCGCTTTCGCTTCTTCCTTCTCCCATGAAGTTTAGCCTTTTTGCATGCTCTACGAATATCTTCTCTTTCGTCTGTAGCTCTTTTCCCAATCATCTCCATTCACTCAGCTTGCAACACCTCCTCCTCTAATTCAGTTTTCCATATAGATCACTACAATTCATATAAGGCATTTTCTCTATCGCCTTTTATTCTACCACAATAATCATGCACAACTCTTCATAATGCTAAGGGAGCATAAGTTCTTTTCACACATTAAAAATGCTTTCCTCAGCATCAACTCTCATCATCAACTTCAATTCTCTCAAATCAATAATCCTCCACGGGTAGCTAAGAATGGATACCCAAAAATAATTGGCACTTCCTCGTATGCCTCGTAATCAAGAACAATAAAATCAACAGGGAGAATAAACTTTCCCACTCGAACTAACACATCCTCAATAATTCCTTCTGGCATCACTAGTAACCTATCTGCTAGTTGTAAAGTCATTGTAGTCGGTTTAAGGATCCCAAATCCAAGTTGTTTGACCAAAGAGGATCGCATCAATTTTATACTGACCCCAAAATCACACGGGACTCTTCCAACTTATTGTTTCCCAAGAGACAAACGAATTGTGGAACTACCAGGATCCTTCAACTTAGGAGAAAGTTTACTCTGAACTCTAGCAGTACACTTTTACTTAAGTGCAACTTTTTCGAACCATGCATGTTTGCACTTGTTTGCCACAATATCTTTGAGATACTTTGCATACTTAGGTACTTCCTGCAAATTTTCCACCAAAGGCAAATTCATACGTACTTGCCTCAGAATATATAAGAAATTCTTATAGTTAGCATTATCTTTTTGCTTGTGCGGTTTTTTTTGGAAACGGATGTGGTGTCCTTGTAACAATTACTGGCTTTGATCTTTTATTCTCTTTCTCAGTCTCCTCAACTGGATTAGGAATCAATTCTCCTTCAGGTCTAGCCGTATACTTCATTTTCCTTGGAACTTATTCTAATACTCTTCTATTTCTCAAAGTAACCGCACTTACTTGAGCCTTCAGATTAGGCTCAGTATCATTAAGAAGGGCCCCAGCTGGCTGAATATTTTTGGCACTAGCAAGTTTCCCTATTCGTCGAACAACACTATCCTGATTCTGATTATCAACCACAATTTTCTTGAGCATTTCCTCAGTATTACTCATCAAATTTGCGCACTAATCAGTTTGGTCTATATTAATGTTGAGGAGCTTGTGGCTTGTATTGATTCTGAGCACCTTCATTTCCACTCCAAAAAATATTTTGGGTGGTTACTCCAGTTACTATTGTAAGTGTCCCCATACTGAATTGTCTGGCCTCGATTTGCATTACCCACAAAATATACAAATTTTGGCTTTCTTGGGCATAGATTGCTCGTGTGACCCTCTACACATACTTCACAAAACATCTAAACCCGTAGCATTGGCTGAGCTTGCTGCTCATTAATAACCAAGGTCATCTTATGACTTGGTTGGCCAATGTGGCAACCTGCGGTGATAATGAAGAAACAATGTCGCTCCCAAACGCACACGGAAGTATACGTGGTCGTACAAGTAATAAAATGATAAGTCGACTGTCGAACCCACAGAGACATGTATCAACTACTCACTAAATTACTAAAATTGTTATTCAATCAAGCCAAAATAAAAATCCAAGAATGTGATTATATTAAACTAAAATTCTAAGTAATAGCTAAATTATCAAGTAACGAATTGATTGTTCTGTATTCAGTAGATACAAATATTCCAGGGTTGTGATCGATTCACCATTCATATTGCATTCTAATTAACTCTCCCTTTCATATAATTCACTCATGGTTGCTAATTACCGGTAATTTCTCTCATAACCTTCTCCTGAGGTACTACTCACCTATTCAAAATAGATTAACGCCTATATTCCTATGAAATTAATCTAGTAAGAACGCATTAAGATTACGATATTTAATTAAGCATGGTGACTAGGTATATTCCTCCTAACCACAAATTTGCTCCCCTTAAGGGTTAAGATGGCGCTCTCTTCAATTTTTCTCTAATCTATACACAACTTTCCCAATGATAGCATAGATAGTAAACAGAACCTAACTGTTGGCTTGACAATCAAGCAATTAAGCACATAATTTAAGAAACAACCATATATCGGTGAATTATAATCAAGGTCAAGCTAATGTTAAACAATAATATTCATGGCTAAATTAGAACCCTAGAACAATGGGTGTTTAGCCACTCCAGATGTAATGAAACAATTGCATAAGTGTTGAATAAATTTCAAATACTGGGAAAAGATGAAGAAAACTGATAATTCTCCTCTCCCTAATGACCCCATGTGTGTTTTTCCTCAAAAGTGGCGTCCATCCCACCAAAAATATGTTCAGTCTTGATTTTATACGTGTTGGGCAGGTATAGGGCCGAATAAAATGTGTCCCGAGAAAAATAGGAAAATTCTCCGCCACCGGTGCCCTGGACAGCATCAGGGGCCCACCAGGGCACAGTCTCTATTTTGCTCACTGCCTCTAGCGCCACAGTTGGCTCAAGGCGCTACATGTGGCGCTCCACGGTTCCCTTTGCCCATTCTCGTCCGTTTTGGCTCTAATTTCGCACGTTTCGTCCCCGATTACTCCCGGATCATTCCTACACATAAAAACACTTCAAATTAATATAAATCATCATGTTTAACATCCAAAATCAAACGAAACAAAAGTAAAATATGAGGCGACATACATACAAATATATATACTTTAACCTAAATATCAACACCTCACACTTAGAATTTTGCTCGTCCTCGAGCAACGGGACAAACAACTACCCTTTAACAACGTACAAAATTTACTATAAAGGAGCACTTTAACTTTTAATCATACATTTTACGCTTGACTATGATCGATACTGGCAATCAAGCATGAACATACAAAAATTCACATTCTTCCCTTTTTTAAACATGTCCGAGTATAATAATTGAATTTGATCACTCCAATAACCTATTTGCAACCACCCGACCTCAAGAGTAAACTTGTAACCACTAAGCCCTCTCAATTCATGCACATACCCAACAAGAAAATTTACAACATTACTAATCGTTCATGAGATCATGTGCCCTTACCACCGAACAAAAGAGTTAATATAGATTAGTCCACACATTCAAAGATGATTTTTTAATATAATCTAAGGACATCACACAATTGAACAAAATTCATTCACTCTCACAAAGAATTCATATGCATCTCGTGATCGTACCATAAGCTTGCCTGTAGTGTAGATCTCTACTAATTTAAGCTAGCCAAATCTAGGTTTCAATTAGGACTTTAAGGTTGTAATGTAGGCTAAGGGACATGTATGATATATTTAGGAATAGTGTCTAACCCTCCTAGGAGCTTTAATACACTACACTCACAACTCAAACACATATTCTTTTCAACCAATTCACTTGCCACAAACCATATACAACATAGCCTTTTCCAATTAAGGACTTCTATATTCTCACTAGAACAATTTAATAAGAATTGGAGGTGTGTGTTTTTCTCTACATACTTTAAGTATCATTATTTTCTTCTTTTTCTTCATTTCCTTTTTTTTTTTCTTTACACACACTCCATACATTAAGGTTCATCAGCTAATGACTTTTGATTTCAACTTTAGTGCACCAACAGACCTTTCCATGGCTTCACTCAAAAACTAATCCCCAATATCTCACCTTATTTCTTTTAGTGACTAAGTGCCTTGGGAGGTAAAGGTTCAACAATCTTAAATTAAGAACAAAATAGGGGTACAAATTGTAATGTAGGTGCCAAAGAAAAGGTTTATAGGCTCGAAGGGGCTAGCAATGGAGATATTTTATTTTTATGTGACACGCACATCCATGATCAAGCAAGAAAAGGCATACGTCATCTCCTAGATTGGCACAACTTACAATTTCACTTCGATCAACACACGAGGCAAGTTCTAGACTATACAGGATATCATAGAATATCACTAGGCCTCACACACACATTACACATGACTCAATCATGACGGTTTTTTTCAACTCCCAAGTCCAACAAGCACACATAATTGACAAAATTAACCAATATCGCACTATGTGTCATACAAGTCAAACAACTGAGCTAAGGCGTCACAAAATAGGTTATTTACTTTACTTAGGCTTCATAGATCAAACAAAATACAAGGGAAAACAGGATGTATGTCATAGCCTAATGTGACAACACCAAACACGTCAATGACTATTTCAAAGTTACTCAACTTCTTCCTAACTTATCCTAAAAAAAATTGAAGTACCCGGTTCGAGCTACACCATTGGAAAAGAACTGGTGCCCAAAGAAAGACAAAGGAATACTACCTAACTATTAAAAAAAAATATTTTTGGTATTTTTAATCGGATTTTATCCCTCGATAAAATTGTCCAACAGATCCATTGTCGGGAAAAGTTCGAGCTTTTTAAAAAAAAAAATTCTTCATGTAACGACCCTGCCGGTCGTTCCGTGAGATTATCCATGTTTCCCCCATTTTTGCTTTATCATATATTGATTATCCTGTTTATGTTGTGTTGGGTCGTTTGGTTGGGTTCAGAGTGGTCGTGGTGAGAACTGAGACACTTAGTCTCTTAAATTAGCTTAATAGTTGGAAAGTCAAACTGGGAGTTGACCTATTGGTAAACGACCTCGGAATGTGGGTTTTATGGCTCAGATAGCTTCTTTATGTGTTTTGGGACTTAGGGGTGTGTTCAAAATGAAGTTTTGATGTCCGGTGTAGAATAACCCTTGAATTGGTGAAAGTTAATTTTGGGAATTTTTGGTCGGCAGTGAAAAATAGGCTATAGGGGTCAGAATGAAATTCCGACAGTTGGAGCAGGTTAGTAATGTCAGTTTGGATATGTATGCAATTTTTCAAGTCAATCAGATGTGTTTTGGTTGGTTTCGACATCATTGGCGAAATTTAGAAGTTTCAGAGTTCTTAGGCTTGAATTTGATGTAATTTTGGTGTTTTTTTGTGGTTTTTGGTGTTTCGAAGGCTCGACTAAGTTTGAATGATGCTATGGGGTGTGTTGGTATGTTTTGTTGGGGCACCGAGGGGCTCGGGATTGATTTCGGATAGTTAGGGGGGCTTTGGTCTTAGGAAATTTGCAATAAATAGTTGCTGGTGTTAATCTTCTGGTGTGGCTACACCTGCGAATGGGGAGCCGCATGTGCGATGCCATAGGTGCGAAGGTCCGTGCGCAGGTGCGAAGCATTGGTCGTACCTGCGAAGCTGCAGGTGCGGAAAAGGGATTGCAGATGCGATAATTGGACTGTTAGTGGGATGTCACAGGTGCACACTTGGGACTGCATGTGCGGATTAACTGGCAGAACAGTATAAAAAGGTTCCTCGGCGAATATTTTGGCATTTCCTCCATTGTCTACAGATTGAGCTTGTTTGAGGGAAAATTGAAGGGGGAATTCGAAGGTCATCAGTGGAGGTAAGTCCCCGGATTATATAACTCGTTCCTATGCTATTTTGTACGTATTAGGCTTTTAATTTGAAGAATTAAAGTGGAAAAAGTTATGAAAAATAGGGAGGAAATTGAAAATTCTTTTGGTGGTTTGAGTGGGCAATTATAGTCCGATTGTGGAGTTTTTGGTATGTACAAAATTCGTGGGAGGATGAGGATTCTAGTGACCTAAATTTTATTGAATTCTGAGACATGGTTCCCAGGGCTCGGATTTTGCCGAATTTCGAGAACTGTGTTAAAATTTATATCTTTTGGTTTGGGTTTTGTTCTGTTTGCGTATATTGATGTTGTTAATCTGATTTTTGTTAGATACAGAGCATCTGGGAGCCAATTCGAGGTCCAAGCGCCTCGCGGAGTAGCTTTTGGGCCGTTTTGAGGTAAGTAACGATTGTAACTCTAAACTTGAAGGTACGACACCCCGTTAATTGATAATTTGTTGATAAATGAGGTGACACACACTCTAGGTGACTAGCGTGGGGGCGTGCACTGATCGGGATTTGTGACTTGGTCCGTCCCGTAGCTACTAATAAGCCGCATATTCGATTTGAAACCTTAGGACATCCTGTCTTTCAGAAGTTTATACTGTTATGGGCTGTGAGTATGTTTGGGGCCTTGTGCCGACCTGTTTAGACCCTCATAGGTATTTTCCATGTTTGGGGCCTACATGTTTCGTATCCTGTTAGAACAATCATGAACTCCGTCATGTTTCCTACTTATTGTTATTTTCTATGTTATCACACTGCTTGGAAAACTCTGAAAAGTATTTTCTGTTGAGTCTCGTGAGTTGATATGAATTGCCCATGTGGCTTGTGAGGGTGACTGAGTCAGGCCGGTGGCCGAGTATGTGAGGATAGCTATGGATCGGGCTACGCCGCAACAGTTTATATGTGTTACGCTGAGCGACGAGTATGTGAGGATAGTTATGGGACGGGCTGCATGCCGCAACAATATATATGTTATATATAATATGTGGGTCGGTCTGCACGCCTCAGCAACATAGATCATATATATATATATTTGGATCAGGCTGCACGCCGCAGTAGATATAGCGCTTGGGCTGAAGGAGCCCCTCGAGGAGTCTGTACACCCCCAGTGAGCGCAGTCGACTATCATATTGGATCGGGCTGCACGCCGCAGCAAATATAGCACTTGGGCTGAAGGAGCCCCTCCAGGAGTCTGTACACCCCCAGTGAGCGCAGTCGACTATTATATGGATCGGGTTACACGCCGCATCAATATATGCATGTTACATATGGATCGGGCTGCATGCCGCATCATTATAGATATATATATATAGATATATGTAGTGGAGCAGGTTGCCCGCCGACGCATTTGTGTGTGTTCATGGTACTTGCTGAGTACGAGTGTTAAGTGAGAGCATGAGATAGTGATAATGGAGTCACGAGTGACTGAGAGGCTTGCTCGAGAGTCCTTATTGTGAGTGATGTTATGCCCGAGGGGCTTATATTTTATGAAAATATTGTTTACACTATTCTTTACACTAAGCCTCTGATAACAAATGTTGGATAAATGTTTTTATACGAGATTCTTAAATGGAAACTGGAGTTTTATGAAATTTTCGGAATTGTAGATTCCTGACTTGATTTATTCAATTCCACTGTTATTCATTATATGGATTTACATGATTTAAAGGCTCGTCATTACACTTAATTTTTTAGTTACACTGATTAGTTACTGAGTTTGCGTACTCACGTTACTTCCTGCACCTCTGTGTTTAGATCCAGGTACCAGACCATCTCAATAGTTGATTAACAGACGAGCTTGGAGTTGTTCGAGGATCGAGGTAGCTGCTCAACGTCCCTAACTCACCTCCTTTCCTTCCCTCAGATTATAGTTTCTTTTGGTTTTTTCTACCTCAGACTTTTGTTGTAGCAAGTCACTATGTTGTACATTATATTTTCAGTCTTAGATGCTCATGACAGTTGAATCCATTTCTTGGGAAGCGTGTATTTGTTTTATCTCATTCTGTTATTTTAAAATCTGCTAAAATTTTGGGAAATATATGATATTTATATTGATAGTCTAAAATGGTTGGCTAGCGTAGTTGCGTGATACGCACCATCAACGGCCGATTAGGATTTGGAGTCGTGACAAGTTAGTATCACAACCTAGGTTACATAGGACTCAAAGGTCATGAGCATGTTTAATAGAGTCTTGCGGATCGGTATGGAGACGTCTGTACTTATCCGATAGGCTACAGAACCCTTAGGAACAATCTCATTTTTCTTGAATTTTGTCATGCCATTTGGTCGATTCTTGAAATCTAAACTTCTGTTGTTTCATTCTCTTACAGATGGTGAGGACTCGTGCCACCAATCAGGGCGATCATCCACTAGGTAGACTAGCAAGGGGTCGAGGTCACGGTCGAGGCCGTGGTAGAGGTAGAGGGCCAGCCCGTGCGACAACAAGGACAGTATCAGTTGCGCCCCCTACTACTTAGGATCAGGTTCCCTCCGCAGATGCTCCAGCGGAACAGGCCCAGGCACCGGCAATGCCTATTGTTATTCCTGGTCTTCAGAAGACCCTGGCTCATATCTTGACGGTGTGTACCACCTTGTTTAGGCAGTTGCCGCTACTTCTTAGGCCGGGGGAGACAGTCAGACTCCAGTTGCCCGGACACATGAGTAGGCTACTCAGGGCCAGCAGACACCGGGGGCAGTTCCAGCCCAGGCGCTTTCTCCAGTTTGGGACTTCGTGGTTCTGGGTATGCCAGAGGACGAGCAGCGTAGACTGGAGAGATTTAGTAGACTACAGCCTCCGAAATTTGGTGGTGCTGGGGGCAAGGATGCCCAGGGTTTTCTGGATAAGAGTCAGAGGATGCTGCGTACTACTCGGATTTTTGAGACCAATGGGGTCTCATTTGCTACAATGTAGTTTCTTGGTGCTGTTTTCAGTTGGTGGGAGTCTTTTGAGAGGTATAGGCATGTTGGTTCAACACCCTTTTCCTGGCAGTAGTTCTCCACTATCATTTTGGAGAAGTATGAACCCTAGTGTCATAGGGAGGAGCTGCATCAGGGGGAGCTATCAGTGATGCAGTATCAGATGCGGTGTTCGGAGTTGGCTCGTCATGTCATCGAGTTGGTCCCTACTGATAGGGAGAGGATTAGGAGGTTTGTGGATGGCCTGACTTATCAGATTCGCCTTTTCATGACCGGGGAGAGAGTATCAGATGCTACATTCAAGCAGATTGTTGATATTGCTTGAGATATCGAGTCGGTTCGCCGCCAGGAGTGGGTAGAGAGGGTGGCCAAAGTGCCTCGTGGATGGGTGGTTCTTGTGGTGCTCCTTCAACTGGGCAGTTTTAGTATGATAGGGGGCGTTCATTCAGGCCTCCTCGGTCAGGCCGCCTAGCCTATAGTGGTGCATCTTCAGGGCATGGTCCCCGTGGTTTTCAGCTAGGCCATTCCTCATTCAGTGCTTTTTTAGCCCAGAGTGTAGCTCGAGCACCATCGGTTAAGGGTTCTTCTTATGCAGTGTTCTACTAGTGGCTATTTTTGTTCCATGGGTTAATTTCAGTCCCAGTCTCCAGCTTCAGGGAGTTGTTATGAGTGTGGAGAGTTCGGGCATATGAGGAGGCAGTTTTCTCATATTCTTGGGGGTTCATCTCAGCTGAGGGGCCAGCCTTCGACTTCAGCTCCAGTTACTTTACCATCCACCCAGGAAACCAGTGGTGGTATATGATAAGCTAGAGGCCGCCCTAGAGAGGGAGGTCGAGCAGGTGAAGGTCAGGCTCGGATGTATGCATTTCCAGCCAGGCCTGATGCTATGGCCTCCGATGCAGTGATCGCAGGTATTGTCTGAGTCTGTAGCTGAGATGCTTTGGCTTTATTTGCCCCTGGTATACATATTCTTATGTTTCTTCATATTTTTCCCATTTTCTGAATATGCCCCGTGAGTCGTTAGTTACATCTGTTCATGTGTCGACTCCGGTGGGCTATATTGTTGTTGTGGACCGTGTGTGATATCTATTGGGGGTTCGGAGACCCGAGTGGACCTACTGTTACTCAACATGGTTGATTTTGGTGTGATATTAGGCATGGACTAGTAATCTCTGTGTCATGCCTTTCTTGATTTTCACGCTAACACCGTGAACTTAGCTATGACCGGATGTCCGAGGGTTGAGTGGAGAGGATCTTCTGATTATGTGCCTAGCAGCGTGATTTCATACCTAAAGGCTCATCGTATGGTTGAGATGGGGTGCTTATCATATCTGAATTTTGTGAGAGATGTCAGTGGTGAGACTCCCACTAATGATTTGGTTCATGTGGTCTGTGACTTTTTGGACGTGTTTCCTGCAGACCTGGCAGACATGCCACCTGAGAGGGATATTGATTTTGGTATTGACCTGGTGCCACGCACTCAACCTATTTCTATTACACCTTATCGTATGGAACCAATGGAGCTAAAGGAATTAAATGAGGAGCATCAGGAACTCCTATATAAGGGGTTCATTCGGCCTAGTGTGTCACCTTGGGGTGCACCAATATTATTTGTAAAGAAGAAGGATGGTTCTATGTGTATGTGTGTTGATTATTACTTGTTTGATCGGTTGAAGGGTGCTAGGGTATTTTCCAGGATTTACTTGCATTCGGGTTATCATCCGTTGAAGATTCGGAGGCCAGACATCCCGAAGATTGCTTTCAGGACAAGATACAGTCATTATGAGTTTCTGGTTATGTCAATTGGGCTGACCGATGCCCGAGCAGCCTTTATGCACTTCATGCACAGTGTATCTAGCCTTATCTGGATTCTTTCGTTATCGTGTTCATTGACCATATCTTGGTGTATTCCCGATCTCGATAGGATCATAGACAGCATTGGAGAGTTGTGCTTAAGACCTTGAGAGAGAAGATATTGTATGCAAAATATTTGAAGTGTGAGTTCTTACTTGATTCGGTAGCATTCATGGGGCACATGGTGTCCAGTGAGGGTATTCAGTTTGATCCAAAGAAGGTAGAGGCAGTGCAGATTTGGCGTACACCATCTTCAGCTACTAAGATTCGCAGTTTCCTTGGTTTGGCAGGGTACTATCGCCGATTCGTATAGGGGTTTTCATCTATTGCAGCACCTATGACCAGACTGAACTAGAAGGGTGCTCAGTTCAGGTGGACTGAGGAGTGTGGGGAGAGCTTTGAGAAGCTCAAGTCAGCTTTGACTACAGTTCCGGTATTGATTTCGCCTACGAGTTTATGTTCTTATACAGTTTACTGTGATGCCTCGAGAGTTGTCCTTGGAGCGGTTTTGATGCAGGATGGTAGGTTGATTGCTTACACGTCCAGACATTTGAAGGTGCACGAGAAGAATCATCCATTGCACGATTTTGAGCTAGAAGTTATTTTCCACGCCTTGAAGATTTCTCGTCATTATTTGTATGGATTTCATTGTGAGATTTTCACTGATCCCCATAGTTTGCAGTATCTGCTTAAGCAGAAGGATCTGAATGTACGTCAAATGAGGTGGTTGGAGCTTCTCATGGATTATGACCTCAGTATTATATATCAGTGGACAATTCCCTGAGCCGCAGAGTGGAGAGTTTAGCCTACCTTCCAGTAGCAGAGCGACCTTTAGCACTTGATGTTCAGGCTTTAGCAGGTCAATTGGTGAGATTGGATCTATCAGAACCTCCGTGGGTATTGAATTTTGTTGCCTCCAGGTCTTCTCTTTATGATCAGATTAGAGCACACCAGTATGATGATCCACATTTGCTTGTTCTTCAGGACAGGTCCCATCACGCTGATGCCAGGGATGTGGTTATTGGTGATGATGGGGTCATGAGGATGCAGGGCCGGATTTGCATTCCAAATGTAGATGGTCTCCGAGATTTGATTCTAGATAAGGCCCATAGTTTGCAGTATTCCATCCATTCAGGTGCCACAAAGAGGTATCAGGATCTGAGACATCATTATTGGTGGAGGCGGATGAAGAGAGATATTGTTGAGGTTTTGGCTCGGTGTCTGTACTGTCAGCAGGTCAAGTATGAGCACTAGATACTAGGTGGATTGCTTCAGAGATTTGATATTCCGAAGTGGAAGTGGGAGCGAATCACCATGGACTTTGTAGTTGGACTCCCACGGACTTCAAGGAGGTTTGATACTATATGGGTTATTGTGGATCGACAGAACAAGTCCGCGCACTTCATTCCTCTTGGTACAACTTATTCTTCGGAGTGGTTAGTTGCGATCTATATCAGAGAGATTGTCCGATTGCATGGGGTTTCAGTTTCTATCATTTCTGACAGAGGTACTCAGTTTTCAAGAGTCGTACAGAGAGAGTGGGGTACTCAGGTCGAGTTGAGTACAATGTTTCATCCTCTGACCGGCTGACAGTCGGAGCGTACTATTCAAATTTTGGAGGATATGTTGCGTGCAGCTGTTATTGATTTTGGTTGTTCATGGGACCAGTTTGTGCCACTCGCGGAGTTTGCATATAATAATAGTTATCATTCGAGTATCCAAATGGCTCTATATGAGGCTTTATATGGTAGGAGGTGTAGATCTTTGGTTGGTTGGTTTGAGGCAGGGGAGGCTAGGCTATTGGGCACAGACTTGGTTCAGGATGCGTTGGGTAAGGTGAAATCGATTGAGGAGCAGCTTTGCACGGCGCAGTCTTGGCAGAAGAGTTATGCAGACCGAAAGGTCCGAGATGTGTCTTTCATGGTTTTGGGAGAAGCTACTGCTGAAGGTGTCACCCATGAAAGATATTATGAGGTTCGGGAAGAGGGGAAAGCTGAGTCCCTAATTTATTTGGCTTTTTGAGGTGCTTCAGAGGGTTGGGGAGATGGCTTATAGACTTGCCTTGCCTCCCAGCTTATCGAGTATTCGGCTGGTGTTCCATGTGTCGATGTTCCGAAAGTATGTTGGTGACCCGTCTCATGTTTTGGACTTCAGCACAGTTCAACTCGAGGGTGATATGTCATATGAGGTAGAGCCAGTGGCTATTTTGGGTCATTAGATCAAACAATTGAGGTCTAAGTATATAACTTCATTGAAGGTTAAATGGAGAGGACAACCGGTGGAGGATTCCACCTAGGAAACCGAATGTCATATGCGAAGCAGATATCCTCACTTATTCGAGACTCCAGATATGTTTCTAGACCCGTTCGAAGATGAACGTTTGTTTAAGAGGGGGAGGATGTAACAACCCTGCCGGTCGTTCCATGAGATTAGCCCCGTTTCCCCCATTTCTTCTTTATAACATATTTCTTAGCCTGTTTATGTTTTGTTGGGTCGTTTGGGGGGGGGGGGTTCGGAGTGGTCGTGGCGAGAACTGAGACACTTAGTCTCTAAAATTAGTTGAATAATTAGAAAGTCAAACTGTGAGTTGACCTATTGGTAAACGACCTCGGAATGCAGATTTGATCGCTTGGGTAGATTCGTTAGGTGATTTAGGACTTAGGGGTGTGTTCGGGATGAAGTTTTGATGTCCGGTGTAAAATTAGGCTTTAATTGGCGAAAGTTAGTTTTTGGCCAGTTCTGGTCGGCAGTAGAAATAGGCTATAGGGGTCGGAATGGAATTTTGACAATTGAAGTATGTTCGTAATGTCATTTTGGATATGTGTGCAAAATTTCAAGTTAATCGGATGTGTTTTGATTGGTTTCGGCATCATTGGCGAAATTTAGAAGTTTCAAAGTTCATAGGCTTGAATTTGATGTGATTTTTGTGTTTTTGTGTTGTTTTTTGTGTTTCGAAGGCTCGACTAAGTTTGAATGATGATATAGGGTGTGTTGGTATGTTTGGTTTGGCCCCGAGGGGATCGGTATTTATATTGGATGGTTAGCGGGGGTTTGGGCTTAGGAAATTTGCAGCAAATAGCTCCTAGTGTGAATCTTCTGGTGTGGCCGCACCTGCGAATGGGGAGCTGCATGTGCGAAGGTCCATGCGTATATGCAAAAATAGGCTAGGCAGGAGGAGCCCGCAGGTGCGGAAAAGGGATCGCAGGTTCGAGAATTGGACTGTTAGTGGGATTTCATAGGTACGCACATAGGACCACAGGTGCGGTTCTGCATGTGCGAGGAATTTCCCACATGTGCGGATTAACTGGGCATAACGGTACAAAAAGGTGCCTCCTCGAATATTTTGGCATTTCCTCCATTATTGTATGCGGGTTGAGCTTGTTTTAGGGTAAATTGAAGGGGGAATTCGAAGGTCTTCAGCGGAGGTAAGTTCCCGGATTATATAACTCGTTCCTATGCTATTTTGTACAGATTAAGCTTGTAATTTGAAGAATTAAAGTGCAAGAAGTTAGGAAATTTGGGGAGAAAAATTGGAAATTCTTTTGGTGATTTGAGTGGGCAGTTATAGTCCGATTATGGAGTTTTTAATATGTATAGAATCGTGGGGAGATGAGGATTATGTTAATCTAATTTTTGATAGACTCAGAGAATTTGGGAGCCAACTCGTGGGGCAAGCACATTGCGGAGTAGCTTTTGGGCTATTTTTAGTTAAGTAACGATTGTAACTCTAAACCTGAGGGTATGACACCCTGTTAACTGATATTGTGTTGATAAATGAGGTTACACACATGCTAGGTGACGAGTGTGGGGGCGTCCACCATTAGGGATTTGTGACTTGGTCTGTCGCGTAGCGTCTATTAAGCCACGTATTCGATTTGAAACCTTATGACATCCTGTCTTTCAGAAGTTTATACTTGTTATGGGATGTGAGCCATGTTTGGGGCCTTTTGCCGACCTAGTTAGACCCTCAGGGGTATTTTCCATGTTTGGGGCCTACATGTTTCCTATCATGTTAGGACAATCGTGAACTTCAGTCATGTTTCCTACTTGTTGTTATTTTCTCTGTTATCACACTGCTTGGAAAACTCTGAAAAGTATTTTGGGCTGAATCACGTGAGTTGAGATTAATTGCCCATGTGGATTTTGAGGGTGACTGAGTCAGGCCGAGAGACGAGTATGTGAGGATAGGTATGGATCGGGTTGCACGCCGCATCAGTATATATGTGTTATGCCGAGCGCCGAGTATGTGAGGATAGTTATGGGACGGCTGCACGCCGCAATAATATATATGTTATATATCATATGCATGTTGGGTTGCACGCCGCAACAATATAGATTATATATATGTATATTTGGATCGAGCTGCACGTCGCAACAATATGTGTTATATATGGATCGAGCTGCACACTGCAACTGTTTACATATTGGATCGGGTTGCACGCTGCACGACATATAATGCTTGGGATGAAGGAGTCCATCTAGGAGTCTGTACCCTCGTAGTGAGCGCAGTCGACTGCCAAATTTGATCGGGCTGCACGCCGCAGAAGATTTAGCGTTGGACTAAATGAGCCCCTCTAGGAGATTGTACACGCCTAATAAGCGCAGTCGACTATTATATGGATCAGGCTGCACGCCGCAGCAATATATGTATGTTATATATGGATCGGGTTGCATGCCGCAACACTATATATATATATATATATATATATATATATATATATATATATATAGATATGTAGATATATGTAGTTGATCGGGGTGCCCGCCGAAGCATTTGTGTGTGTTCATGGTACTTGCTGAGTTCGAGTGTTAAGTGAGAGCATGAGATACTAATAGTGGAGTCACGAGTGACTGAGAGGCTTGGCCGAGAGGCCTTATTGTAAGTGATACTATGCCCGAGGGGCTTATATTTTATGAAAATAATGTTTACACTATTCTTTACACTAAGCCTCTAATAACAAATGTTTGATAAATGTTTTTATACGAGATTTTAAAATGGAAACTGGATTTTTATGAAAATATCAGAAATGTAGGTTCCTGACTTGATTTATTCAATTCCACTGTTATTCATTATATGGATTTACATGATTTAAATGCTCGTCACCACACTCAAGTTTTTACTTACATTGATTACGTACCGAGTTGGCATACTCACGTTACTCCCTGCGCCTCTGTATGCAGATCCAAGTACCGGACCATCTCACTAGTTGATTTCTGGACGAGCTTGGAGTTGTTCGAGGATCGAGGTAGCTGCTCAGTGTCCCCAGCTCGCCTCCTTTCCTTCCCCCATATCATAGTTTCTTTTGGTCTTTTGTACCTCAGACTTTTGTTTTAGCAAGTCACTGTGTTGTACATTATATTTTTAGTCTTAGACGTTCATGACAGTTGACTCCAGGTTTTGGAAAGTGTGTATTTGTTTCATCTCCTTCTGCTATTTTAAAATATGCTAAATGTTTTGAAAAATTATGATATTTATATTGATAGTCTGAAATCGTTGGCTAGCCTAGTTCAATGATAGGCGCCCTCACGACCGGTTAGGATTTGGGGTCGTGACACCTCAATTTTCTTTTTTTTTTCTTTTTACTTTTTTAACCAAGACTATGTCTACTACGAGTTCTAAAAGAAAAACATAATAATATCAAAATAATTTTATACAATTACACTTCGGAAAGTAATTTCCCCACCCCACACTTATATTATGCATAGTCCTCGATGCATGATCACAGAGAAATATATTAAACAAGGGTGAGAAATACTCCATGAAACCCTCTCAGGCCTAGCTCTGACATGATTTTCAATCTTTAGATTGGGACGGCCCCACACTTAAGCTCAAACATGCTCTTCAACTTCAAATTTGGGTACTCAGACTTCCCCTACTCTGCAAAATAAAAACAACACAAAACTCGACATTAAGAAAAGTTAATAAATAACTAAAAGATGTACATGCTGGGTTGCCTTCCAACAAGATCCTTATTTATAGTCGTGGAACGACTCTGCTACTTTGCTCAGGCTAGACGCTTTCTCTTCTTCTTTCTGCCACGAAGTCTAGCCTTTTGCACGCTCTCGAAGGGTCTCCTCTTTCATCTCTAGCTCTTTTCTCAATCATTTTTACACACTCAACTTGAAATACCACCTCCTCTAACTCAGTTGTCCCATCTGAATCACTATAATTCACATAAAGACTCTGCTTTATCCCCTTCAATTCGACCACAGTAATCATGCACAAATCCTAATAATTCTTAGGGAGCATAAGTGCCTTGTACACATTAAAAGTGACTTCCTCATCGTCAACTCTCATCTTTAACATCCCTGCCCTCACATTAGTAATCGCTCTACCAGTAGCTAAGAATGGTGGCCCCAAAATAATGGGCACTTTATCATCTACCTCGTAATCAAGAACACTAAAATCAGCAGGAATAATAAACTTTCCCACTAGAACTAACACATACTCAATAATTCCTTATGGAATAACTAGTGACCTATCTGCTAATTGTAAATTGATTGTAGTAGGTCGAGGCACCCCCAATCCGAGTTGCCTGAACAAAGAGGACGACATCAAATTTATACTATCCCCTAAATCACACAGGGCACTACCAACTTCTTGTTTTCCAAGAGATAACGAAATTGTGAAACTCCCAGAATCCTTCAACTTAGGAGGAAGTTTACTTTGAACTCTTATAATGCACTCTCCAGTAAGTGCAATTGTTTCAAACTCTATATATCTTCGTTTGTTTGCCACAATATTTCTGAGATACCTTGCATATTTAGGCAGTTCCTGGATAATTTCCACAAAAGGAAAATTCACACGCACTTGGCTCAAAATATGTAAGAACTTTTTGTACTTAGCATCATATTTTTGCTTCTGCGGTCTTTGTGAAAACGGGGGGTGGTGACCTCGTCACAATTACTGGCTTGGATCCTTTGTTCTCTTTCTCATTCTCCTTAACTGGCTTGGGAACTTATTCTCCTTCAGGACTAGTGTCACGCCCCAAAATCGAGGAACGGGACCGGCGCCCAACTGGATGATCACCAACAAGAGTCGACACAAAGAAAAACTCGTGAAGCTGTTCGGATTCTATCCCAAAACTTGAAGCAGTAACTGGAGTAACATACGAAAAAGAAGACCCAGGATCAATAAGAGCATAAACATCATGTGACTGAACAGTCAAAATATATGTGCCAACATTTTGGGAAGCCTCCGCACTCTGGCGACCACTAAAAGCATAGAACCGACTGGGTCCACCTCAACCCCGTGCTCCACCCCTAGTTGTACCGCACCCTGCTGGAGTTAGAGGGCGTTGAAGATGTTGAAGATGTTGCGGCTGAAGAGGTAGATGGCAGAGTAGTACCCCTACTCACGCCCTGACTCGGTGCGCGGAAGTAGCAGGGCTAAGAATGAGACCTCCCACACATAGGGCATGGGACCCTCCGCTATAGCTGGAACCTTCCACCTAAACGACCATGTTGATGGAACCTTCTGATATCTGAACCTAGTCCAAAGCGACCCCCCCTGCTGATAACTGTGTCCTGATAACGGGGCAGTGGCTGCGGACTGAGCATAGGACTGGGATGGCCCTGATGAACCTCTCCCAAAGGGTTGATCTCCTACCTGCAACTGAACTCTCAGGGTTTCCCGCTGACCGGGCCCTACTACCACTCTCTCTCTCCATCCTTATCATCAAATCCGAGCCTCTGTGGCCTAGGCGAATCCCACGATCTTCCTATAATTCATATCTGAATGCAAGGCAGTTGTAGCAGCTTTATTAACAACTAAGGGACCAAGGCTCTGAACAAACCATTGAACTCTGGCCACCACAGTCAGGATCATGTGGATGGCATATTTGGACAGGCGCATGAACTCCATGTGGTACTCCGACACACTCATTTTGCCCTGCATAAGGACCTCAAACTCCACAGCACGGGCTGCTATAGTCTCGGCAGGCAAGAAATGATTCATGAAGGCATCAACAACCTCATCCCACTTGGCCGAAGGGCTCCCTTCCCCACGGGACCCCTCCCACATCTCAAACCACGAATACGTTGCTCCCATTAACTGATAGGAAGCCAACTCAACCCCCTCTGTCTCTGTTGCCTTCATAACCCAGAGAGTCTTGTACGTTTCATCTATAAAATCTTGAGAATCTGCCTCTGGGTCGGTGCGTATGAACTATGGAGGGGCTAACCACCGAAACTGGTTGACCCTGGAACCTGAAGAATCCCCTTGCTCGCTAGCGGATGCAGGGGCACCACTTGATCTTTGGGCCTGGGAGGCCACTAGCTGAGTTAACATTTTAATAGATACCCTGAGGTTTCCATCATAAATACCGGGACCGGAAGCTAGGACTGAGGAAGGATTTGGAACATCCCGGCCTGGGATGGAAGAGTCAGGCAGATTTAGGGTCAGGGAATCATTCTCACCCGCACCATCAGATAAAGAATTCACGTCCACTCCTGGGTGGCATTGACCTCTGGGCCGAGTCGGGCTCACTTCTTAGGTGCCATTTACTGAAAATTTGAACCATGCACGAGTTAGAGATAGAAAACCTCACCTCTCACCACATCGCACGACATAGAATATCAAATAAAGGGTACTTTCCTAAGTGTCCATGCAGCCCCCTAATTATAGATGTGGTCGAGAACAAACCGATAAGAAGGGATCTACTAGACACGGCTCCGAGACATCCTAAAACACTTTTTAAAATCTGAGGCTCTGATACCAATTTTTCACGCCCCAAAACTGAGGAATGGGACCGGCGCACAACCGGATGATCCCGGTTAAGCGGACATGGATTGCCTTTCCTGTCCAACGCGTTACCCCGTGTTTACAGTAAACATTATTCCACATAAATTAGCAATTTGGAGTTTAAGCATGAATCTACTACTTGAATTCATTTCATCCTTTATCATTTCAACAATTGGTAATCACAAAACATATAATAATTACGATTCGGACCACGATTACTAGTAGACACAACTACCGCTGAAAAATACATATATGTACAACCCACATCATGTCTACGGAGCCTCTAAGAGTACTAAGGCTTTACATAATACTTGCCGGCAACAAGGCCCCGGCTATACCTTAGAAGACATAACATATACAAAAGAGATGATATAGACTACGCACAGCCCCGAGAGAAAATGGGGCTCACCTGGTCTGCTGAAGGAATGAAGGGGAAGCACCACTATCGGCGGTCTAAGCTACTTGTTGTGGAACCACCTACATCCATATAAAAGATGTAGCGCCCTCGGCAAAAGGGACGTTAGTACCGTTGAATAATACTAATATGTATGTAAAAAGTTTATTCTAAGTAGAATCAAACAGTACACAATTGGAAAACAGTCAGGCTAACCACACAAGGACCACACATGTATACAGAAAATCACAAATGAATATTTCATAGTTACTTGTTTCAATTGCTCATCTGTTACGGCGCACAACCCGATCCCAGCGTACATTCTCATCTCTCCCTTATTATATTTCCACCCTTATTTTTTCGTGTTGTGGCGTGCAACCCGATCCCACCATACAATCACAGTTCACCCTTATTATCTATCCACCCTTATTACTTTATTTTACGGCGCGCAAGCCGATCCCACCGTACATTTACATTTGGTAGTAACAACAACCAACAATTTATATCATAAGGATCTTCATCATCAAGAACATAAGTTTATATCAACCAACAACCATATGAAATCAAAGCACAATAATCCTTACCAAACAGTAATTTCATGTGTGGTGTTACCATCTCTATTTAACTAAATTAAATCAACCCACAGTTTCTTTTCATCATTTGCCACACTCGACCCTTCGCAATTAGACACATTCCCATATTAGGGTACATTAAAATTCTTTCATTTAGTAGAACATACTTCTATAACGACATATTTGAACATTTAATGAACCTTACACGTGATAGGATAATCACAAGAAATCACCCTTTATAATCTCAATTAGCATGGTAATCGACTTAAGAAACATCAGAGAATAAACTAGTACACCTTGACACAACAGGGCAATCAGTTCACATATGCTCAAACAAGAAATTCATACTGTGTGCTCGGACACCAACAAGTTAACTCTACAAAGATTAAGGGTAGCCATACATACCTTGAATCGGAATTCCCCTTTAATTTTCTACCACAATTCACCGGACCTTCTAGCACCTTCAATATAGTTCACAATGTGGCATAACTGAACATAGAATTAGGAATAATGATCATGTCTTGAACTCGCTTGAGCATTCTATCAAACACTAGGTGTTCCTTAAGATTAAATGGCCTTTTTTTAGTGAAAGATCACTATAACACATTTACTTTTACTAGATTATGACTAGTTGGTTACATGCATGCAAGACTCCTACCCCCATCTTCATGAACTCACCTAACCATGTTTCATTTTAACAAAATATGGAAATTAATGTTGATGGGGTAAAAGCTCACCTCTTGTAGTGAAGAAAATAGTGCCTTACATGATCAATTCCAGACCTGAGTAGCGATGGAGGAACAAATTTGATGAAGTTGGAACTCTGTCTCTCTAGAACCCACTCTCTCCCCTCTCTTATTTATCAGAAAATAAGCTTAAAACGAAAGAGGTAAGTGTTTTAATGAACTGTAGGTCGGGTATAAAATTAGAATTTTAACAGTCCGAAAATAGAAATGCGGTAAGGAATGCGATCGCATTCCTGCTATGCGGTCCGCATTCATATCGCATAAATGGCCCTCAAACGGGCAAAAAAGAAAAGCAGACTGCCCAGGTATGTGACCACTATGCGGTCCGCATACCTGTTATGCGATTGCATGGTGTGTCGCATAACTCCCTCCGCAAAATTCAAGTTGCAAGAATGCGACAACTATGCGGCCCACATTCGTGAAATGCGATCGCATTCTAGGCCGCATAGCTATCCTCAAAATAGAGAGAAAAATGTCCAAGTATGCGACCACTATGCGATCTGCATACCTGATCTGCGATCGCATAGTGGACCCCAGAACTGCCCAAATCTGGAAAATTATATCTTTTAAATCTCGGGGTACTTTTTACTCAAAAATGGTCCGTTTTAAGAATTTTTAAGGTTATAACAACACGGGGACCTATTTGGTAATTATTTTTAGAATTGAAATTTTACAGGTCTTTACATTCTCCCCCACTTAAAATCATTCGTCCTCGAATGAGGATCGGGGAATCACTTAGCTAAGAGAAGACAAAACATGCCAACCCCAAAATTTTCACTAACTCCGATATTTCCTGAAAATTTCGCCAGAGTTTCCTTTGTAATTAGGCCTATCTACCTGTCAGAGAGCCCCCGAGATACATTTTAACCAATTCCATATATTTTCAGTTACTCTATCAACTTGCATATAATGCGGTCATTTCAACAAGCTACATATAATTCAATTACTTCCGCAAGTCTCACATAGTTCGGTTAACTCCACCAATTTGCACATAAATCAACTATTACAATGAGTTGCACATAATTCATCTAATCACAACAACATATACGTTTTTGGCACAAATTTCGAGAAGTCAATAGTAGGGTAATTAGGGGAGCGGAGTGTTCTTGCACAAAATTTAACACAATATATAATTGCTTAGGAATGACAACTTTCAAAACCACTACCGGACTTATTCAATCAAGTGGGGATATCTCACTTTCATTTCATTTTCCGCTTCCCACGTGGCTTATTCGACTTATTGACTTCTCAATAACATTTTAACAGATGCGATCTCTTTGTTCCTCAATCTACGGACTTGCCTATCAAGAATAGCAACTGGAACCTCTTCATATGAAAATCCTTCATTAATTTCAACCGTCTGAACCGACACAATGGCGGATGGATCCCCAATCACCTTCTTCAACGTGGACACATGAAACACCGGGTGCACTAATGATATCTCAGTGGGCACTTCCAGCCTATAAGCCAATTGTCATATCCTTTGAGCGATCCGATACGGCCCGACATACCTAGGGATCAATTTCCCTTTCTTCTTAAACCGCATTACTCCTTTCATGGGGGACACCTTAAAGAATACCCAATCATCTACTTGAAACTCCAAATCTCTTCGACGAATGTCCGCATAGGATTTCTGACGACTCTGAGCAGTCTTCATCCTCTTCTGAATGACTTTAACTTTTTCCATAGCTTCGTGCACAATATCCGGTCGTAGAAGTTCCACCTCGCCAACCTCAAACCATCCAATCGGAGACCTACACTTCCTTCCGTACAATGCCTCAAATGGGGTCATCTAAATACTAGCATGGAAACTGTTATTATAAGCAAATTCTATAAGTGGCAAGCGATCATCCCAGGTACCATTTAAATATTATACACAAGCCCGTAACATATTTTTAAGCGTCTGAATGGTCCGCTCTGCCTGCCTATCAGTTTGTGGGTGGAATGATGTGCTGAGATTTACCTACGTCCCCAAACATTGTTGACATTTCTTCCAAAAGTTAGATGTGAACTGAGACCCTCGATCTGAGATAATATACACCGGAGTGCCATGGAGCATGACTATTTATTTGATATATAACTTAGCGTACTGCTTTGTAGTATTGGTGGACTTGGCTGGCAAAAAGTGAGCTGATTTCGTGAGTCGATCCTCTATCAGCCAAATTGAGTCGAACTTGCGCTGAGTGCGGGGTAACCCTACCGCAAAGTCCATATTGATCATCTCCCATTTCCACATTGGTATTTCCATGAGCTGCGCCAACCCATCGTGCCTCTGATGCTCGGCCTTCACTATCTGACAATTCGGACACCTAGCCACAAAGTCCGCCGCACCCCTCTTCATACCATTCCACCAATATATCTCTTTGAGTTCATGATACATATTCGTAGAACCTACGTGTACTGAATACCTGGAATAGTGAGCCTCTACCATTACCCTTTTCCGATGATCATCCACGTCCGGAACAGATAGTCTCCCTTGGCACCGTAAAACACCGTCATCATTGCCGATGAAAATTCTAGTCTTATGATTCAGAATTGCCTTTCTCAACTGTAGAAGTGCTGGATCTCTAAATTGCTTTTCCTTGATTTTCGTTACAAGTGAATATTCTGCTCCATTACGCACCACGAAATCCCCTTTGTCTGAGGTCGAAAGACAGACCCCCAAACTAGCCAACTGATAAACCTCCCGAGCCAGAGGCCTCTGACCTGCTTCGAAATGAGCCAAGCCCCCCATGGATATCTGACTAAGAGCGTCAGCTACCACATCCTCCTTTCCTGGATGGTACAAAATATTCATATCATAATCCTTGAGCAATTCTAACCACCTCTACTGCATCAAGTTCAACTCCTTTTGTTTGAATAAATATTGCAGACTCTTGTAGTCTGTGAACACGTCCACATGGACCCCATAAAGATAATTTCTGCAGATTTTTAGTGAAAACACAACCACGTCGTATAATTCTTCTCGTGACTCTTGAATTGCCTAGAAGCATACGTTATAACATACCTGCACTGCATCAACACACACCCCAACCCAACCCTTGCAGCATCACAATAAACCAAAAATCCCTATGTACCCTCTAACAAGGTCAATATCGGCACCGTAGTCAATCTCAATGTCAATTCCTAAAAGCTCTTTTCACAAGCATCGGACCACTGGAACTTATCCGCCTTCTGCGTAAGCTTAGTCAATGGGGATGCGAGGTTAGACAATCCCTCCACAAATCATTGATAATACCAATCTAGACACAAGAAACAACGAATCTCTGTTGGGGTCGTTGGCCTAGGCCAATCCTTTACCGCTGCAATATTTTGGGGATCAATCCGAATCCCTTCCCGGGAAACAACATCGCCCAAAAAGGTGACCGATTCTAGTCAAAATTCACATTTTGAAAACTTTGCGTACAACTAGTGCTGAAGAAGAGTCTGCAAAACTGCCCTAAGGTGAGTAGCATGATCTTCCTGACTTTGTGAATAAACAAGGATATCGTCAATGAAGAAAATCACAAAGGAGTCAAGAAACGGTTTGAAAACCCGATTCATAAGATCCATAAAAGCGGCCGGGGCGTTGGTTATCCCAAAAGACATTACCGGAAATTCAAAGTGCCCATATCGAGTCTTGAAGGCAGTCTTAGGAATATCCTACTCCCTGATCTTTAACTGGTGATACCCGGACCGCAAATGAATCATTGAGAAGAACTTATCACCTTGCAAGTGGTCGAACAAATCATCTATCCAAGGTAATGGGTATTTGTTTTTGATGGTGACCTTGTTGAGCTGCCGACAATCAATACATATCCGAAGCAATCCGTCTTTCTTTCTAACAAAAAGAACCGGTGCGCTCAAGGCGACACACATGGCCGAATGAATCTCTTTTCGAATAAATCTTTCCATTGTTCTTTTAACTCTCTCAATTCTGCTGGCGCCATTCGGTAAGGTGGAATAGATATTGGTTGCATATCTGGCAATTCATCAATCCCGAAATGGATCTCTCTATCTGGAGGAATTTGAAGAAGCTCATCCGGAAATACTTCAAGAAATTCATTCATAACAGGCATAGATTCGGGAGCAGGCACCTCAGAAGTGGTGTCCACACCTCGGACCAAATGGTAGATGCACCCTTTTCTGATCATCTTTGAGGATTTAAGGTAGGAAATAAGCCTACCTCTTGGCACAACATTATTCCTCTTCCACTTGATAAATGATTCATTGGGAAACGCAAGGCTCATAATCATGGTTCAACAGTCGAGTTTAGCAAAGCACGAATAGAGCCAATACATCCCCATAATTACATCAAAGTCTACCATTTCTAACTCAATAAGATCGGCCGTGGTATCCCGACCATGCAATGTGATAACACAATTCCTATAGACTCGCACGGCTGTAAAAGAATCAACAACCAGAGTCGACACAGAAAACAGCTCATGAAGTTGTTCGGGTTCTATCCCAAAACTTGAAGCAATAAATAGAGTAACATATGAAAAAGAAGACCCGGGATCAATAAGAGCATAAACATTAGTGACTGAAAAGTCAGAATACCTGTGACAACATCTGGGGAAGCGTCCGCACTCTAGCGACCACTCAAAGCATAGAACTGACTGGGTCCCCCTCGACCCCATGCTCCACCCCTAGTTGTACTGCGCCCTGCTGGAGATGTAGCGTCTCAAGAGCTAGATGGTTGAGCAGTACCCCTACCCGCGCCCTGACTGGGTGCGCGGAAGTCTAGCTGGATATGGCCTTTCTCTCCGCATCAATAGCATACTAGTATGTCCAAGTAACAAGGCTCAGAATGAGACCTCCCACACTTATGGCAAGGGACCCTCCGCTGCTGCTGGAACCTACCACCTAAACGAACCGACATACCAAACCTTCTGCTATCTGAACCTGGTCCAAAACGACCCCCTGCTGATAATTGTGCCTTGATGACGGGGAACTAGCTGACGACTGAGCATAGGACTGGGATGGCCCCGATGACCCTCTCCCAATGGCTGATCTCCCACCTGCAACTTAACTGCCAAGTTTACCCGCTGACCGGGCCATACTACCAGTCTCTCTCTCCATCTGTATCTTTAACTTTCGAGCCTCTGTGTTCAGGTCGAATCCCACGATCTTCCCATAATTCATATCCGAATGCAAGGCAGCTGTAGCAGCTTCATTAAAAACAAAGGGTCCAAGGCCCTTAATAAACCGTCGAACTCTGGCCTCCATAGTCGGCATCATGTGGATGGCATACTTGGACAGGCGCACGAAATCCATGTGGTACTCCCACACACTCATGTTGCCATGCTTAAGGACCTCAAACTCCGCAACACGAGTTTCCATAGTCTTGGGAGGCAAGAAATTATCCATGATGGCATCAACAAACTCATCCCACTTAACCGTAGGGCTCCCCTCCCAAATCTCAAACCACGAATACGCTTCTCCCTTTAACCGATAGGAAGCCAACTCAACCCCCTCTGTCTCTATAGCCTTCATAACCCGGAGAGTCTTGTACATTTCATATATAAAATCCTGAGGATCTTCCTCTAGGTCGGTGCATGTGAACTCTGGAGGGGCTAACCACAGAAAATGGTTGACCCTAGAACCTGAAGAATCCCCTTGCTCGCTAGAGGATGCATGGGCCACACTTGATCTTTGGGCCTGGGAGGCCACTACCTGGGTCAACATCTGAATATCTCCCCTAGGGTCCCTATCAGAAACACCGGGACCCGAAGCTGGGACTGAGGAAGGATCAGGGACATCAGCGGGAGAGATTGTAGCACCCTCCGTTGGATTAGGAGTAGGAATATCCTGGCCTGGGATGGAAGAGTCAGGCAGATTCAGGGTCGGGGAATCATTCTCACACGCACCATCAGATAAAGAATTCACGGCCACTCCTGGACTGGCATTGGCCTCTGGGCCGAGTTAGGCTCTCTTCTTGGGTGCCATTTACTGAAAATTTGAACAATGCACGAGTTAGAGATAGACAACCTCACCTTTCACCACATCGCACGATACACAATAGCAAATAAAGGGTATTTTCCTAAATGTCTATGTATCCCACTAATTATAGATGCGGTCGACAACACACTGATAAGAAATTCATACCGTGTGCTCGGACACAAACAAGGTAACTCTACAAAGATTAAATTTAGCCATACATACCTTGAATCGGAATTCCCCTTTAATTTTCTATCACAATTCACCAGACCTTCTATCACCTTCAATCTAGTTCATAATGTGGCATAATTGAACTTACAATTAGGAATAATGATAATGTCTTGAACTGAGTTGAGCGTTCTATCAAACACTAGGTGTTCCTTTAGATTAAATGGCAACTTTTTAGTGAAATATCACTCTAACCCATTTCCTTTTACTATATTAAGTCTAGTTGGTTACATACATGCAAGACTCCTACCCCCATTTTCATGAACTCACCTAACCATGTTTCATTTTAACAAAATCTTGAAATTAATGTTGATGGGGTAAAAGATTACCTCTTGTAGTGAAGAAAATGGTGTCTTACTTGATTAATTCCATGGCCGAGTAGTGATGGAGGACCAAATTTGATGAAGCTGGAACACTTTCTCTCTAGAACCCACTATCTCCTCTCTCTAATTTATCAGAAAATAAGCTTAAAATGAAAGGGGTAAGTATTTAACTGAACTGGGGTTCAGGTATAAAATTAGAGTTTTAATAGTCCCAAAACAAAGAGGTCACATTCCTGCTATGCAGTCCACCTTCCTGTCGCGTAAATGGCCCTCGAATGGGCCAAAAAGAAAAGAAGACTTCCCAGGTATGCGACCAGTATGCGGTCTGCATACTTGTTATGTGATCGCATAGTGCGTCGCATAACTCTGTCACCAAAAGTCAAAGTGCATGACTGCGACAACCATGCGGCCCGCATTCGTGAAATGCGATCGCATTCTAGGCTGCATAGTTGTCCTCAAAATGGACAGCAACTCTCCAAGTATGCGACCATTATGCGGTCTGCATACCTGATATGGGATTGCATAGTGAACCGCAGACCTGCGTAAATCTGGAAAATTATATCTTTTAAGTCCCGGGGTACTTTTTACTCAAAAAAGGTCCATTTTAAGAATTTCTAGAGTTATAACAACACCGGGACCTATTTGGCATTATTTTTAGACTTGAAATTTTACGAGTCTTTAGAACTAGCCGTATACTTCTTTTTCTTTGGAACATCTTCTAATGCTCTTCTATATCTCAAGGTAATCGCATTGACTTGAGATATAGAATTGGGCTGAGTATCACTAGAAAGAGCACCAACTGGTCTGGTATTTTGGGCACTAGCAAGTTGTCCCACTTGGCGCTCCAAGTTTCTCATCGCTGTGGCTTGGGCTTGTTGATCAGCCATTAATTTTTTATTGAAGTCTTGCTTATCAGCCATCAATATCTTCATCATTTCGTCAAGGCTAACTTGTTGTTGAACCAGATGAAGTTTGTATTGTTGTTGAGGTGCTTGAGGTCGGTATTGATTCGGAGTGCCTTGATTTCCACCCCAAGAAAAGTTTGGGTGGTTTCTCCAGTTTGGATTGTAAGTGTTCCCATACTGATTTGTCTGGCCTTGATTTGAATTACCTACATAATATATAGACTCCTGATTTGCTGGGCATAAATTGCTCATATGACCTTCTCCAAGGACTTCACATAATATTTGAACTTGTTGCACCAGTTGGGCTTGTTGCTTGTAAATAACCAAGTTCATCTGATTGACTTAGTTGGTCAATGTGGAAATCTGCGCTGATAATACCGAGACGAATCTAACTCAAGAACCCCGCCAGACTTTTGCACTGTGTGTCTGCCCATCTCTCCTTGCCAATCCGAATTGCTTTTGGAGAATTTTTTTTAATAATGCATATATCTTGTCAAAGCTTTTTTCCAACAATTGTCCCCTATCTGCAGCATCTACCACAATTTTTGTTTCAGGATGGAGCCCTTCTATGAATGTGTGAGCTAACAATTCGTTCGTCTGATTGTGATGAGGACAATCTCTAAGTTGCCCCTTGAACCTTTCCCAATCTGAGTATAAAGACTCTCCTGCTTTCTGTTTAAAGTAAATAATCTCACTTTCGATCTTTGCAGTTTTGCCTGAAAGGAAGAACCTAGCCAGAAATTTGAATCATTCCATGATGTAATGGAATTAGCTGGTTCTGCCTTTAGCGATCGCTTAGCTTCGCCCAACAGAGAGAATGGAAAAAGTGTGAGCGTCACATAATCTAGAGTGACCCCGTTAGGGATATAAGTATCAGTAATCTCCAAAATGTTCAGAATATACTGTTGTAGATCCTCGTGTGGAATACCCATAAACTGCCTGTTTGCATAAAGTAGCTGGATCATGCTCTGTTTCAGCTCAAAGTGCCCAGTGATTCTGGGCTTCACGATGCTGGAGGTAACATTAGCAATACTGGGTATTGCTACCTCCTGAACAGCCATATGTTGCTCCTCTTCCAAGTTCATAGGAAATTGAACGAGTGCCTGAATATTGTTTGTCTCCCTTGCTTCCCTCAACCTCATGTGAAATGTTCTCTCAGGTTCGGGGTCAAAGCCTCTGAGTCTTTCCTGGCTTCTTACCCTACGGATTCAATTAAAGTTCCTGATATTAGAGCAACAATAAAGTAACGTTAGACCAGACGAATTAAACAATTAAACCAAAAAGCTAGAAAGTAGTCGATTTCTAAGTCCCCGGCAGCAGCGCCAAAAAGTAGTCGCTCTCAAGCGCACACAGAAGTATACGTGGTCGTACAAGATATAAAATTATAAGTCGAGTGTTGAACACACAGAGACTTGTATTAACTACTCACTAAATTACTAAAATTGTTATTAAATCAAGCAAAAATTATAATCCAAGAATATGTTTATATTAAACTAAAATTATAAGTAATAACTAAATTATCAAGTAACGAGTTGATTGTTGTGTATTCAGTAGAGACAAATATTCCAGGGTTGTGATCGATTTACAATTCATAGTGCATTCTAGTTAACTCTCCCTTTAATATAATTCACTCATGGTTGCTAATTAATCAATAATTGCTCTCATAGCCTTCTCCCGAAGTACTACTCGCCTATCTGAAATAGATTAACACCTATATTCCTGTGAAATTAATCTAATAAGAACGCATTAAGATTACAATATTTAATTAAGTAAGGTGAATAGGTATATTCCTATCTTAACCACAAATCTGCTCCCCTTAAGGATTAAGATAGCGCTCTCTTCAATTCTTCTCTAATCTATACACGACTATCCCAAGCATAGTATAGATAGTAAATAGAACCTAATTGCTGGCCAGACAACTAAGCAATTAAACAAATAATTGAAGAAACAACAATATATTAGTTGATTATAATCAAGCTCAAGCTAATGTTAACAACAATACTCATGGCTAAATCACAACTCCAGAACAATGGGTGTTTAGCCACTCATGATGTAGTCAAACAATTCCATAGTGTTGAATAAATGTCAAATACTAGAAAAAGATGAAGAAAACTAATAATTCTCCGCTCCCTGATGAACATGTGTGTGTTTTTCCTCCAAAGTGGAGTCCACCCCGCCCCCCAAAATTATGTTTAGTTTTGCTTTTATACGTGTTGGGTAGGTCTAGGGCCGAATAAACCGTGTCCTGAGCAAAATAGGAAACTTCTCCGCCACCGGCGCCCTGGACAGCGCCAGGCACCCACTAGGGAGCTACCTCTAAATTTCTCACTGCCTCCAGCGCCACAGGTGGCTCAAGGCACTTCCTGTGGCGCTCCACTTCTCCCATTGCCCGTTCTCGTATGTTTTGGCTCTAATTTCTCACGTTTCGTCTCCGATTTCTCCCTTATCATTCCTATACATAAAAACACTTCAAATTAATATAAATCATCACGTTTAACATCCAAAATCCACGAAACAAAAGGAAAATATGAGGCGATATACATACAAATATATATACTTTAAGCTAAACATCAAACAACATCCAACTTGAGGAGCCCTGCAAATTTCATTAAAGCTTTTCTCAACCATTTGACCTCCCGTGGCAGTGTCTACCAAAATTTTTATCTCCGGATGAAGCCCTTCTATTAAGGTGTGAGCCAACACTACATTCATCTGGTTGTGATGAGGAAAATCTCTAAGCATCCCCTTGAACCTCTCCCAAGTTGAATATAAAAACTCGCCCTATTTCTGTTCAAAGGTGACTATCTCACTTCTAATCTTTGCAGCTTTGACTGAAGGGAAGAACCGTGCCAAAATGTGTCTAGCCAAATCATTCCATGATGTAATAGAATTAGCCAACCTTCAACCAACGTTTTTCTTCGCCCAAAAAAGAAATAGGAACAGTGTGAGCCTCACATAGTGTAGAGTGACTCCGTTTGTGATCTAAGTATCACTAATCTCCAAGAAGTTTAGAATGTGTTGCTATGGATCCTCGTGTATAAGGCCCATAAAAAGCCTGTTTGCATGTAGTAACTGGATCATACTCTGTTTTAGCTCAAACTACCTAATGATTCTAGGCTTCACACTGCTGGAGGTTACATTAGCAATTCTAGCCATTGCCACCTTCTGAAAAGCCATATGTTGCTCGTCTTCCATGTTCAGGTAATTGAACAAGAGCCTGAAGATTATCTATGTCCCTTGCTTCTCTCAACCTCCTGTTAAATATTCTCTCGAGTTCGGATCAAAGCCTTGATGTCTATCTTAGCTCCTTACGCTTTACATTCCATTGAGGTTCATACGAGGAGAGCAACCTATATGAAACATCAGACTTGATAAAATAAACAACTAAGGTAAAAGCTGGTAAAATAGTCAATTTTCCAGTCCCAGCAACGACGCCACAAGCTTGTTGCTCCCAAACGCACACGTAAGTATACGTGGCCGTACAAGTAATAAAGTGATAAGTCGAGTGTCATACCCACATAAACTTGTATTAACCACCTACTAAATTCAATAGATTGTTATCTAATCGAGTAATTCAGAATTAAGACTTTGATTATACCAAGCAATAAAAGTAACAAGTGACTAATTAATAAAGAGGAAAATGGTTGTAGTGTATTTAATAGATATGAACACCAAAGTTGTGATTGATTTACCAACCCTATTGCATTCTAATTAACTCTATCTTTCATACAATTCGCTCATGGTTGCTAATTAGTCGAGTAACTACTCTCGTAGTATTCTCCCATATTTCTATTTGTTTATTCAAAATAGCTTAACTCATATATTCCTATGGAATCAATCGATTAAAAACATATTAATATTACGATATTCAAATTGAGCATGGTTGTATACGGCTAACATCAGAGAGCCCGAGAATGAAGGCTCGAAGGCCCGAGTGTTGGTATCGAGGTAATGCATATTGAAGGTCCTCGACCTCGAGGCAATACATATCGAAGGTCAACATGTAAAGGATGAAAATTCTCAAGGGGCACGTGTTTAAAGATGACAAAACACACAAAATAGTACAAGCCCGTACCGTGGAATTAAATGGTTGTACCAGCCAAATCTCTTTGCATTAATTACACATATACTATGTTGGGATTCCCCCTCATATATAAATGGGACCCTTGTCAATTTGTAACACACATGATATTCAATACAAGAACAAGAACAACACATGCTCTCTGACAAAAACATTCTCTACAATTTCTTCATTAATTTATTTTTTCTCATTTATTGTGTTCTTGAAGTATTCTTCATTTATTACTTGTTATTGATCATAAATAGGCCATTACTAAGTCCTTCAACACTTTTATACTGTTATCAATAGCCCCTGGTCAAGCTTCTAATTATCGACCCCGAGGATTTTCCGACCACCCTCGAGGCTGGTCTCCCCGTTACCCGGTTTGCATATTTTCGTTCCTTTCACTCTCGTTTCGTTTTTCTCACTTCATTATCAGCATCTACTGCCTAAGAAATCCGTGTTAAAATAGATCACGTTTTCTTAGAACACATAATCAATATAATTATAATTACCATTTTCAAGATAAACAGTTTGGCGCCCACCGTGGGGCTAAAAATAATAGTGATTATTTTAGTGTTGGTTCTCTAAAAACACAAGTTATTCTTCGCACTTTTTCTTGTCCAAGAATTTGCAATTTCAGGTCTGAAAATGGCTAACTCAGTAAACGCACATGAAAACAACGATCCTGAAGATGAAGGACTAAAAGAGCCCGTGCTCAAACGGGCCAAAGTGCCCACCACCACAGAAGAACAAACTCAAAGTTCTATACCTAAAGGAACTATTGTGTTTAGAGAGGAAGATATCGAATCCTTGTCGCAACCACATAACGATGCTCTGGTAATTTATTTCCTCTTGAATAACATTCAAATTAAGCGTGTGCTCGTTTATCCAGGTAGCTCGGCCAATATAATCAGATTCGGGGCAGTGGAGCGGCTCAAGTTGCTTGACCAAATTGTACCCGATTCTAATGCCCTCAGAGGGTTTAACATGGACAGATAAATGACAAAGGGGGAAATCATCCTCTCAGTCGATGTGTCCGGTACAGCTCGGAGCACCACATTTTATGTCGTCGAGGGAGACTCGAGATACAATGCCCTGCTTGGAAGGCCATAGATACACAACATCAGGGTGATATCGTCGACTTTCCACCAGATGTAAATTCCAAACCACAGATGGAATAAAAATAGTGTATGTTGAGAAACACGCAGCAAAGGACGTGTTCTTAGTGCACAACGTGGCACCAGAGCCCATATATTCCACCTCGAAGGGGTTGAAATACAAACAGGTCCCCGAGGATGACGAGGAAGACTTCCTTACCTCTCGAACCTTCGCTTCCCCACAAGAATAAGACGCAACAAAATCGATGGTCGAAGAGCTTGAACAAGCTATTTTGATGAAACACCTACCAGATCGAAAGTTATACCTGGGAACGGGATTAACCCCCGAACTCAGGAAAGAAATAATTCAATTTCTTATTGACAACATTGATTGCTTTGTTTTGTCCCATTTAGAATTTATAGGTATCTCCCCGGAAATAACAACCCATCCACTAAGCGTCGACCCCAGGTTCAAACCGGTGAAGCAGCAAATGAGGCCTTAGTCCGAGGTAAAGCATGCATTCTTCAAAGAAGAGGTACCAAAACTACTCAAAATAGCGCCATCAGGGAAGTAAAGTATCCTGAGTGGTTGGCGAATATAGTAGTGGTCCCCAAAAAAGGGAACAAATTAAGAATGTGCGTAGATTACAAGGACTTAAATAATGCATGCCCTAAAGATTCATTCCCGCTTCCCAACATCGATCGATTGATTGATTCCATGGCCGGCCACGAGACTCTCCCCTTTCTTGATGCCTACTCCAGGTATAATCAGATTCAAATGAACCCCGAGGACAGGGAAAAGACTTCGTTCGTCACAAAGTATGGAACATACTGCTACAATGCAATGCCCCTCGAGCTAAAAAATGCAGGGCCCACGTATTAGTGCATAGTTAATAAGATGTTCGAACATAAAATAGGAAACTCCATGGAAGTTTACATTGATGACATACTGGTTATGTCTCTGCGCGCAAAATACCATTTGACTCATTTACAGGAAACTTACGACATCCTAGAAGTTACAACATGAAGCTCAACCCCGAGAAATGCGCCTTCAGCGTAGGTTCAGGCAAATTTTTAGGCTCATGGTTTCAAACAGGGGAATTGAAATCAACGCGACAAAATCAAGGCCATCGAAGAAATCACGATTGTAAACAACATAAAGGTCGTACATCGGTTAACCGGGCGGATAACGGCGCTGGGCCGATTAATCTTGAGGTCTTCAGGTTGAAGCCATCACTTTTTCTACCTACTCAAATATAAAAACAACTTTGAATGGACTCTTGAGTGCCAACGTGCCTTGGAGGAATTAAAACAATATCTCTCAAGCCCGCCTTTGCTCCACACCTAAAGGAGGATAAAATGCTATAGTTGTACTTAGTAGTGTCCGAGGTAGCGGTAAGTGGCATGTTGGTTCGAGATGAGCAAGGTACGCAATTCCCTGTCTACTATGTAAGTCGAACCATGGGAGATGCTGAAACCAGGTATCCACACTTAGAAAAATTAGCTCTTGCATTAATAAGGGCATCTCGAAAATTGAAACCTTATTTTCAAAGCCACCATATGTGTGTTTTAACAACATATCCTCTTCAGAATGTATCTCATAAACCTGAATTTCCACGCCGACTAGCCAAATAGGCCATCGAGCTCGAAGGGGAGGGGGGAGGGGGTACAACATTGAATATCAGCCCCGAACGACATTCAAGTCCAAAATTTTGGTGGATTTTGTGGCCTACATTACGCCTGCTCTCGTGCCCGAGGTAGAAAAAGAACTTCTAAAAATAACCGCATCATCAGGGGTGTCCACCTTATTCACCGAAGGTGCCTCGAATGTGAAAGGACCCTAGCTCGGCATAGTTCTGAAGCCACCTGCAGGTGGCATGATTAGACAATCTATAAAAATTGCAAAGTTGATTAATAATGAAGCCGAGTATGAGGCTATGATTGAAGCTCTCGAATTAGCCAAAGGCTGGGAAGCGGAAATCGTCGAAGACAAATGTGATTCCCTTCTAGTAGTAAACCAGGAAAACGGTAGCTTCGAGGTTCGAGAGGATAGGATGCGATGGTACCTAGACAAACTTCAAATTACTTTGCATCATTTCAAAGAATGGATTCTGGTCCACATACTTCGGGAGAAAAATAGCGAGGCTGATGCACTCGCAAACCTGGGGTCATTCGTTGAAGAAGATGACATACTCCCCGGGGCTGTTGTTCAACTATCCTAATCGGTTATCAATGAAGGCTATGCTGAAATTAACTCCACCAGCCTGACATGGGATTTGACGAACAATTACATTGATTATTTGGTAAGTGGGACGCCGCCCATGGATCCAAAAGAATCAAGGGACCTTCGGACCAGAGCATCCTGATTTTTACTCGATGAGAATGGAGCTCTATACAGGAGAACCTTCGATGGGCCCCTGGCAGTATGCTTAGTACCAGGAGACACTGATTAAGTGCACCGAGAAATCCCCGAGGGCACCTGCAGAAATCACTCTGGTGCCAATTCTTTAATTCAAAAGGTGATCACAGCAGGCTACTACAAGGACAACATGGAAAGGGACATCGAAGAGTTCGTCCGAAAATGCGACAAATGTCAAAGATTTGCTCCAATGATCCACCAACCCGGTGAACAACTATATTCAGTCTTATCACCATGGCCATTCATGAAATAGGGAATGTGCATAGTCGGCCCCCTACCAAGGGAAACAGGTACAGATAGGTTTATTTTGTTTATGACTGACTATTTCTCAATATGGGTGGAAGAACAGGCCTATAAAAAGATAAGAGAAAAAGAAGTCATCTGACATACCACCGAAGGCTCAAACTATAAGGTCGTGATTACGATCCTTGAACTATAGACGAGAAGCAAGAAGCTTCGCTGGTCCAGATGTCCGCCAAAAAATAAAGAATCAAAAGATACTACAACCGAAGAGCGAACCTTCGACATTTCGGGACCGGGGACTTAGTCCTAAGGAAAGTCACCCAAAGAACTCGAAAACCTAATGAAGGGAAGGTATGCCCGAGATGGGAAGGACCGTACCTCGTCCTCAGAGTAATCGACAAAGGCTCCTACAAGCTCGGCACCATGAAAGGCGAGAAAATTCCAAACCATTCAAACATATCGATGCTCAAGCGCTATTATTGCTAAGATACAATCCTCTCCCTCTTCCTTCAAGTGTTCACACTAACCAAATGCGCAGGTATGCGATTAAAATGAAACAAAGCACCCCCCAGCTCGAAGGCCTTAGGTTTTAAAGCATGTGCTGCGCTCTTTTTCCTTCGCGTCGGATTTTATCCCAATTCTACCTGAGGAGAACTCACCAAGTATTCAAAGCTTCTATTTCATCAACCACGAATACTGAGGGGCTACCCCCAAGAGATCACTGGAATATGCCAAAGAGGGTCTCGATAGGAGAATGATGTATCAGACCAAATTGTCGAATGAACCGCGTCCGCATAGAACAATCGAACCCTCAATGGTAAGAACATGTATACTTGTATCAGGTAATCAGAGAAGTACCTTCTATCATCGAAATATTTGGCACATCAAAGAAGTTTGCTATTTTCACAAAAGATAGCACAGGGCCAAAAATTTATCAAGCACTCAGGAACTGTCCTCGACAATCATTCCATCGAGTTGCCAAAAACTCGAAGCTATAAGCCCTCCATTAGGCACCAACATAAGCCCTCCAAGAGGAAATATCGCATACGTAAGACCTCCGGGAAGGTAACTTGGAGCTCATAAGCCCTCCACGAGGCAGTATCAACAACATAAGACCTCCAAGGGGCAATATAACCTCTAACTCAAGGACTAACCAAGACAGTCGACTCATAGCCATAAGACCTCATGGCCGGCAACTTCAAACTCATAAGCCCTCCATGAGGCGACCCCAAAACTGTAAGACCTCAAGCAAGGCATGTAAAAATTTGTAAGACCATAAAGAAAAGGCATAATCCCCATATCAAAGTCAAGGTTATATATCAAACTTGTAAGACCCAAAAGGCATACCCTTGATATAGGCACAGTGGCTTTCTCACTCGGGGACTAAAAGGCTACGGCCAAATACAATGACCACCATCATAAGGATATGTCCAAACTAACACAACTCGGACACGTCCAACTGTTGCCGTAAATTTACAGGCCTCCAATTACTTCAAAAAGCTTCGAAAAGAATCGGTTAAAGGTTGTACCAATCTAAAAGCGTAAGAGCCAAAGTCGCCAGCTACGTTAAAGTTTGTACCACCATAAAAGCGTAAGGGCCCAAGTCGCCAACTAGATTAAAGGTGGTAACAACCTAAAAGCATAAGAGCCCAAGTCGCCAGCTACATTAAAGGTTGTACCAATCTAAAAGCGTAAGAGCCCAAGTCGCCAGCTACATTAATAGTTGTACCAACCTAAAAGTGTAAGAGACCAAGTCGCCAACTACATCAAAGGTTCTACCAACCTAAAAGCGTAAGAGCCCAAGTCGCCAGCTAGTCATAATGACCTTACGCATAAGAGCCCAAGTCGCCAGCTACAGGTCATACCGACCCAGAGCACCTCAAGGCCAATTTAATAAACCTGAGGGCTGTTGAGCTCGAGTCGAAACCCGACTGGGAGACTAAGCCCGATAAGGTTAAGCAAATCTTGTCATGGCCAAAAAAGCGTGCGAGTCACCCGTTACATTAAAAGTCACATCGACCTTACACGTAAGAGTCCAAGTCACCAGCTACATGTCATACCAACCCAAAGAGCCTCAATGTCAATTTAAAAAACCTGAGGGCCGTTGAGCTCGAGTCGAAACCCGACTCGGAGACTAAGCCCGAAAACGGTTAACTAAAGTGCCTCAGGGCCAAAAAAGTGTACGAGCCTAAGTCACCTACTACATTAAAATTAGTATCGACCTTACGCGTAAGAGCCCATGTTGCTAGATACATGTCAAGCCGACCCAAAGCGCCTCAGGGCCAATTTAAAAAACTCGAGGGCCGCTGAGCTCGAGTCGAAACCTAACTCGGAAACTAAGCCCGAGACGGTTAACCAAAGCGCCTCAGGGCCAAAAAAGCGTAAGAGCCCGAGTCGGCCGCTACATTAAAAGTCATATCGACCTTACGTGTAAGAGCCCAAGTCGCCAGCTACAGGTCATACCGACCCAAAGCACCTTATGGCCAATTTAAAAAACCTAAGGGCCGTTGAGCTCGAGTTGCAACCCGACTCGGAGACTAAGCCCGAAATAGTTAACCAAAGCGCCTCGAGGCCAAAAAAGCGTAAGAGCCCGAGTCGCCCAGCTACATTAAAAGTCGTATCGACCTTACGCGTAAGAGCCCAAGTGACCAGCTACAAGTCATACCGACCCACAACGCCTCAGGGCCAATTTAAAAAACATGAGGGTCGTTGAGCTCGAGTCAAAATCCAACTCAAATACTAAGCCCGAATCGGTTAACAAATCGCCTTAGGGCCAAAAAAGTGTAAGAGATCGAGTCGCCCACTTCATAAAAAGTCGTATCTACCTAACGTGTAAGAGCCCAAGTCGCCAACTACATGTCATACGTGTGAGAACCGTGCTCCGTGAAACCTTTCTATCACAGCAGCTGATGACCTCACGTGACTGACGTCATGATGAAGATATCGAAGATCCAAGAATTCAAGACCATTCCTTATCATTTCATTCTATGAAATGCTGGGACTATCTGTATACAACTAAAATTAGAGAGCTCGATTTTACGGTCATTACGAGAATGAAAATTCGAAGGTCCGAGTTTTGGTATCGAGGCAATGCATATCGAAAGTCCTCAGCCTCGAGGAAATACATATCGAAGGTCCTCGACCTCGAGGCATTGCATATCGAAGGTCAAAATGGAAAGGCGGGAAATTCCCAAGGGACACGTGTTTAAAGCTGACAAAAAACACAAAATAGTACAAGCCCGTACCGTGGCATTAAATGGCTATACCAGCCATATCTCTTTGCATTAATTACACATGTATTATGTTGGGATTTCCCCTCATATATAAAGGGACTATTGTCACTTTGTAAGATATATGATATTCAATACAAGAACAAGAACAAGAACATCCCCTGCTCCCTAACAAAAACATTCTTTACAATTGCTTCATTAATTTACTGTTTCTCATTTATCGTGTTCTTGATGTATTATTCATTTATTACTCTTTATTGATTATAAATAGATCATTCTTAAGACCTTCAACACTGTTATACTATTATGGATAGCCCCTGGTCAAGCTTCTAAAGATCGACCCGAGGCCTTTCCGACCATCGTCGAGGCTGGTCTCCCCGTTACCCGGTTTGCATATCTTTGTTCATTTCACTCTCATTTCGTTTTTCTCACTTCATACTCAGCATCTACTGGCTAAGCAATCAGTGTTAAAATAGATCGCATATTTTTAGAACCACATAATCAAATATAATTGTAATTACCATTTTATAGGTAAACAATGGTGACTAGTTATATTCTCATCCTAACAACAAATCCGCCCCCACTCAGAGTTAAGATCATGCCCTCTTCAATTCTTCTTTAAGCGAGGCGTAATTTTTCTCAAGCATAGCATAGATAGCAAAAAAAAAAAACCTAACTGTTGGCCAGACAATTGAGTAATTAATAAAAACATTGAAGAAACAACCATATATTAGTGTATTATAATGAAGTATAAGTCAATTTCAAACAACAATATTCATAGAAAAATCACAACCCTATAACATAGGGTTTTAGCCACTCATGATATAAGGTTAAACAATTTCACAAGTGTTTTAATAGTTGAAAATACTACGAAAGATAAAGAAAAACTGAGAATCCTCGCTCTTGAGTGTTCCTTGCTTATGGTTTCCGCTCAAAGTGCCCCCCCCCCCTCCAAAATAGATTTAGACTTATTTTTATACAAGTTTGAGGCGTGTAGGCTGTCAAAACCTCATCCCGGACAAAATAGGATTGAAACCCGTCACCCAACACCCAGGCTAGCCCTGGCGTTGGAAAATTTTGCATTTGCAATAACGGGTAGCGCAGGGCGCTACCTAGGTCTCTATTGTTACACCCCGTAAGTTTAACAACCTTGATACCATTATATATATTGATATGGTATTTTGAGTGGAGCATTTTTTCTAAAACAGTTTAAAAAAGGATTTTATATAGTATGAATATTACCACTTTCAATTATACACATAGTATGAAAAAGTTTATGAGATTTTATTTATTGTACAGAAAAGAATTTAATTTCTCACAAGAAAAAAAGGTTATCTTTTTACCATTTTAAGAATTAAGCATACGAAAATTTTACTCTTTATCTGAGATTAGAAAAATTATAAGTTGAGAAAATATATGTATTTTTACATGGATGTTTTAATGAAATAATAGTGTGTGTATTTATTTTATATGGTACCACATGACCATGATAGTAAGTTATATAAAGTGTATTAAAAGTAAATAGTATTCTAAGTTGTTTGAGATAATTTTTAATTATGTGAATAATTGGATAACTATGGCAGCCATATAATGGTCTGATACCAAAGTCATCACTTTAATAGGAATTCTAACATATTTTACCTCAATATCAAAAAATGCACTTGGAGTTCTTTAACACATGAAAAGAGAAAAGTTTAGCAAAGTGTTGCTTAAATTAAAATTTCACCATTAGAACAAAGGTCACATGCAGAAGTTGTGATATAAATGCTAGACCACTTGACCATTTTCATTTCTATCCCTCTTTTCAACTTCTTCCTTTTTGGGTAGCAAATGGCTAGAATAATATTTCAAACTTCTAAGTAGAACGTGTGGGTATTAGAACTGGCCTTTTCCAGTGAACAGTGAGAAAGTATGATAAACATAAAGGCGTCTGCCTCAAAATCCCTACTCCCAGATAACACTTACTAAAATGGCTTGTTCTTCCTCATAAAATAGTAGGAAACTTGGTAGCGTGACATTTCTGCTGCAACAAGAAATTCGAGCAAGAATATCATACAGATTTTTCGTTACTCCGGGTATGTTAAGGTTATTCATTCCTTCTTTTGACATGTTCCAAGAAAAAATACGTAAACGAAATGCTATTCCATAAGTGGTTCTACTCTTAGCAGTTAAGGATGTCTATGTTATTCATTCTTGTAAAGTGATATCCAAGCATGCCTAATTACGTTTTTAAGTCTTTATTTAGGTATTTGATAAATATGTTAATATTTATAATATAGTGATACATGTACATGCATTGTTATGCATTTACCACCGTGCTACGGCCAGTTGGGAAGTTATTGTCACGACTCCAAATCCTAAGTCGGTCGTGATGGTGCCTATCATGATACTAGGCTAGCCAATCCACCGCGAAATAACATAAAGACTTTCCATTAAATTCAAAATTAATCGATATTACGTAAACTTCTTCCGATTTAACAGTTTAAAACAACAAAACGAATAAAACAGTTTATACACTACCCTAAAACCTGGAGTCAATTGTTATTAGCATTACAAACAATACAACATACTACTATTTCCTTACTACAACCAGTTCTAGGAGATGATATCAAATAACAGGATAAGAAGGGAAAGAGGGCATGTTGTGGACACCAAACAACCACCTCAAAATCCTGAACAAAGCTCCAAGAGAGTGCAAAAACAGGTAGCGCTCAGACCCAGAACCTGAATTAGCACACAAGGTGCATGGAGTAATGTGAGTATGCCAACTCAGTAGTAATGAGAGTAAATAATGTATAAGGCTATGAAACCAGTAAAAATAGTCATCAATGCACAGTAAATGAAGCCTTTCTTTCAGAAAACATAAATATAATATCTTGTAACATTTACAAATCGCTTTCAGTAAAATATCATTCGAAAATGTACCTTTTTCACAATTCCCATAGAAATCGAAATGGTTTAGTATATGGAAAGGACAAAGTTCATAAATAGTCCTGCAGATGAAAATATGTATCCTAAATAGCCCCTCGGGCATAGCATCACTCAACATCAATCACTCAGCATGCCTCACAATCACTCAGTATTAGCCCCTCGGACTACCTCACAGACGCTCATGCCTCCCAATCTCTCATCACTCGGCACTCCAACTCGGCACTCGTACTCAGTAGGTACCTACGCTCATTGGGGTTGTACAGACTTCGGAGGGGCTCCTACCGCCCAAGTGCTAATATCAAGCCATCTTATGGCATAATCACTCAGGCTCTCGGCCTCTAACGTATCATAAACAGTGCAACATGTTGCGGCGTGGAGCCCGATCCCGTAATATCCTCACAACATAGGCACTCGGCCTCACTCAGTCAAAAATCTCCCAAAGCCACTCGGGCTATCAAATAAATGGGGTACTCGACCCAAATTATCATTTTATATCACAAAAGTAGTGTAAATGAGACTGTGTTTCAAAATCAGTTAAACAGGAAAGGACTGAGTGCAAATCATAAGTTAACATAGTAAGGAATAATAGTAAACAACCCCTAAGAGGTCCAAACAGGTCGGCAGAAGGACCCAAACATGGCGTACAACCCAAAATATAATAATAGTCTTAAAACATGAATATCATATGAAGTAGCATCAGTACGCAACTTAATAGTTGCCACGGGACGGACCAAGTCACAATCCCCTAACCGTGTGTTCCACACACTCGGCATCTAGTATGTGCGCCACTCCAAACAGTGATAAAAATTTGAAGTGCAGGGGTTCATACCCTCAGAACAAGATTTACAGTCATTACTTACCTCAAACCGGCCAAAATACAAATTCGCGATGCTCTTGCCTCTCGAATCGGCCCCCAATTGCTCCGAATCTAACCAAATCCAGATTAATATCATCAATAAATGCTATGGAAATGAAAGTACTTCGAAAATTATCAAAATTATGTACAAATCCCGAAATTGGCCAAACCCAACCCTCGGGCCCACGTCTCGGTGTTTGATAAAAATCACAAAACTAGAATCCTTATGTCATGCTCCAAAACCGGGGGACGACACTGGCACCTAACCGGGTGAACCCAGTCAAGCGGACCTGGATTTCCATTCCTACCCAACGCGTTTCCCCCGTATATACAATGCACCATATTCCATATGAAATAACAACTTAGGATTTAAGCGTGGATTTACAAACTTAAGTTCATTTCTCTTTTAGCATTTCAACAATTTGATTCCCAAAGCATACACAATACATACATAGATTTCAAATACATACCACGATTTTCGAATACGTACAATGACTACCCAAAAAAAATATATACACCACATCATGTCTACGGAGCGTCTACGAATACTAGGAATTTATACATTACTTTGCCGATAACAAGGCCCCGGCTATACCTTAAAATACATAATAGACTCAAAAGAGATGTCATGAATTACACACGGCCCCGGGAGGAAGCGGCGCTCACCAGTACTTGTGGAAAGATGGAGAGGAGGCACCACTAACGGCAAACTGAGCTACCTACTATGAACCCACCTACATCCATAAAGAAAGATGTAGCGCCCCCGGCAAAAGGGACGTTAGTACTGTGGAATAGTACTAGCATGTATGAGAAAACTTTATTCAAAGTCAAATCAAGAAATGCACAGATAGAATGAAGTTAAGGGAACCAACACATAGTGCACAGTGTTATAGCAACAAGTACAACCCGATCCCACCTTACAATATTACACTCCACCCTTGTTACCTCTCCACCCTTATTACTTCGTGTTGCGGCGTGCAACCCGATCCCACCGGATATCACATTACATAGCAAACAAGATTAGCACACAATTCAATCACAGGGCTACATATCATCAAGAGTACAATTTCACAACACCCAAACAATCATGTGTTCACAATAGTCTTTTGTCATCCATTAATTCAACCACAAAGGTATTCATCAACAAGAATATAAATTAATTACAACCAACAATCCATATGAAGTTAAGCCACAATAAACCTTGCCAACAATGAGTCATATACGATATTTCCATGGTCATTTAGTTCAGTTATATCAATTCACAATTCCCCTTCATCACTTGTTACATAGCCCATATCACTTAGATACATTTACACATTTGACTTTGTTATCATTCTTTCATACCAACATACTCAAGCATTTAACGAACCTTGCACATGTTATAGTAATCACATAGAAGTCACCTTTCACAATCTCAATTATCACAATAATCGACTAAGACAAATCAGAGAATGCAATATCACACCTCAACAAAACCGGGCAATCAATTCACATATACTCAGCTAGAAACTCATACTGAATTTTTGCACACCAACAAGGTGACTCTACGAAGATTAAAGTTAGCCATAAATACCTCGAGTCTCCCCTTTTTAATTTGTATCACAATTCACCAGACCGTCTAGCACCGTCAATCTATTCCACAATGTGACATATTTCATTTATAATTAGGAATCTTGTACCTAATTGAGCATTTTATTAAACACTATATGACCCTTTAGACTACTAACCCCCTTTTGAGAATAATTACCAAAACTTGTTCTTCCCTTTACTAGATTATGGGATTTAATTCAAATGCATGCAGGATTTCACTTTTTATTTTGAAGACCCAAACTATGTGTGTTTTATTCCTACATAAAATATGGGAAATTGGGGAAATAGGGTGAAGACTTACCTCTTTGAGTAAAAAAGATGACAACAACTTGAAAATTTCCGGGCTTGAGTGATTTTGGAAAAACCAAATTGGATGATGCTGAAACATTCTCTCTCAAAAACTCTCTTCTTCTCTCTCTATTTTTGGTTATAAAATTGTTAAAAATGAAGGGAAGAGGTGTTTTATAAAACAGGGGGTTGGGTCTTAAATTTAGTAAATAGGAGCCCCGACACTGAAATGCGATCAAGAATGCGATCGCATTCCTACTATCCGGTCCGCGTTCGTGTCGCATAGTCAGCCTTCAAATGGGCAAAAATGGGAACCACACTGTCCAGGTATGCCACCACTACGCGGTCTGCATACGTGTTATGCAATCGTATAGTGCGTCACATAACCTCCCTCGCAAAAACCATGGGGAAAGAATGCGACAACTATTTGGTTCGCATACCCAAAATGCGATCGCATTCCGGGCCACATAGTTGTCCTCAATTTGGACAGGTTACCATCCAGGTATGCGACAATTATGCAATCCACATACCTGTTATGTGATTGCATAGTGCGTCACATAACGCGCAATTTCTGGAAAATTTAATCTTTCAAGTTCCGGGATACTTTTTACTTAAAATACAACCGTTTTAAGAATTTACAAAGTTATAACAGCACAGGGACCTATTCGGGCATTAGTTTAGACATAGAAATTTTATGCATCTTTACATCCTCCCCCACTTAAAATCATTCGTCCTCGAATGAGGATCGGGAAATCATTTGGTTTTGAAAATACAATATGCAAACCCCCAATTTTTTCTAAATCCGATACTTTCTGAAAATTTCGCCAGAGATTCCTCTGTAATTAGGCCTATCTACCTGCCAGAGACTCCCGAAACACATGTTTCATAACCAATTCCACACATAACTAGTTATTTTATGGCCTTGCACATAATTTGGTCACCTAGGCAAGTCCTATATAATTCAATTACTTCAACATGCCATATGCACTTCAATTAACCCTTACCAATCTACACTTCAATTAATCATTACCAATCTACATTTCAATTAATCATCTAACCATCACATGTGTTTCACATAATTTCATTTACACCAAAGGGTTGCACATTACTCAGATAATCATAACATACCCAATTATGTCATAACTTGACAAGTTACAATAGCAGAGCAATTAGAGGAAATGGGGTGCTTTTGCACAAAACTGAACATAACATATAATTTGGTTAGAGACGGCAAATTGCACGATCACTACTAGAGTTATTAAAACAAATGAGGATATTTTTCATTCATTTCATTTTCCGCTTCACACGTGGCTTCCTCAATTTGCTGAATTCGCCACAACACTTTAACTGAAGCGATTTCGTTGTTCCTCAATCTACGGACATGCCTATCAAGAATAGCAACTGGAACCTCTTCATACGATAATTATTCAATAACCTCAATAGTCTCAACTGGCACGGTAGCTTATGGATCTCCAACCACTTTCTTCAACATAGACACATGGAACATCGGGTGTAGTAATGACATCTCAGGGGGAAATTCCAGCCTATAAGGCACATGTCCTATAATCCTATATGACCCGACATACCTTGGGCTCAATTTCCCCTTTTTCCCAAAGTGCATTACTTCCTTCATGGGAGATGCCTTCAAGAATACCCATTCATCTACTTGGGATTCCAATTCTCTACGACGAACGTCCGTATAGGATTTATGACGACTCTGAGTACTTTTCATCCTCTCCTGAATGACTCTCACTTTTTGCATAGCTTGATACACAAGGTCTAGTCCTAACAATTCTGCCTCACCAACCTCAAACCATCCGATCGAAGATCTACATCTCTTTCCGTACAATTCCTCAGATGGGGCCATCTGAATACTAGCATGGAAACTGTTATTATAAGTAAATTCTATAAGCGGCAAGAGATCATCCTAGCTACCCTTGAAATCTAATAAACAATTCGGCAACATATCTTCAAGCATCTGAATAGTCCGCTCTGCCTATCCATTAGTTTGTGGATGGAATGTTGTGCTGAGATTTACCTTAGTACCCAAACCTTGTTGAAATTTCTTCAAAAAGTTAGCTGTGAACTGGGCCCTTCGATCCGAGATAATAGATACTGGAGTGCCACGGAGCCTGGCTATTTATTTGATACACAACCGAGCGTACTGTTATGAAGTAGCGGTGGACTTGACTGGCAAGAAATGCACCGAATTCGTGAGTTAATCAACTGTCACCCAAATCGAGTCGAACCTAAGTGGAGTGCGAGGTAACCTCACCACAAAGTCCATATTGATCATCTCCCATTTCCACATCAGTATTTCCATAAGCTGCATCAATCCATCGGGCCTCTGATGCTCGGCCTTCACTTGCTGACAATTTTAACACTTAGCCACAAATTCCGCCACACCCCTCTTCATAACATTCCACCACTAAATTTCCTTGAGATCGTGATACATTTTCGTAGAACCTGGGTGTACGGAATACCTGGAATTATGAGCCTCTACCATCACCCTTTCCCGAAGATCATCCACATCTACAACACATAACCTTTCTTGACACCACAGTACACCGTCATCATTGCTGAGCGAGAATGTTGAAGTCTTGTGATTCAAAATTGCTTCCCTCAATTGGGAAAAAGACGGATCCCTGAATTGCTTTTCCTTGACTTCATCCACAAGCGAAGATTCTGCTCCATTATGCACCACGACATCGCCTTCGTATGAGGTCGAAATACAGACCCCTAGACTGGCCAACTGATAACCCTCCCGAGCCAAGGGCCTCTGACCTTCTTCCAAATGACCCAAACTACCTATGGATTTCCGACGTAGAGCGTTGGCTACCACATTTTCCTTCTCTAGATGGTACAAAATATTTATATCATAGTCCTTGAGCAATTCCAACCACTGAATAAATACAGAAGACTCTTATGGTCTGTAAACATGTCCACATGGACCCCACAAAGATAATGCCGCAAGATTTTTTATGCAAAGACAACCGCCGCGAGCTCCAAATCATGCGTCAGATAATTCTTCTCGTGATTCTTGAGTTTTCTAGAAGCATACGCTATAGCTTTACTACATTGCATCAACACACACCCCAAACCAACCCTCAAAGCATCACAAATAAACCACAAATCCCTCTGAGCCTTCTTGCAAGGTCAACACTGGTGCCGAAGGCGATCTCGACTTTAATTCCTAAAAACTCTTTTCACATGCATCGGACCACTGAAACTTAACTGCTTTCTGCGTCAGCTTATTCAATAGGGAGGTGAGAGTAGAGAATCCCTCCATAAACCTCCGATAATAAATAGCTAGACCCAAGAAACAGCGAATCTCTGTCGCGGTCGATGGCCTAGGCCAATCCTTCACTGCTGCAATCTTTTGGGGATCAGCCCGAATCCCTTCCTTGGAAACAATATGGCCCAAAAATGTGACTGATTATATCCAAAACTCACATTTATAAAACTTTGCATACAATTGGTGTTGATGAAGAGTCTGTAGAACTGCCCTGAGGTGATTAGCATGATCCTCCTGACTCCGCGAATAAACAATAATATTGTCAATGAAGACAATCACAAAGGAGTCGAGAAACAGTCTGAAAACCCGATTCATAAAATCCATAAAAGCTGCTGGGGCGTTGGTTAGCCCAAAAGACATTACCTGAAATTCAAAGTGCCCATATCGAGTCCTGAAGGAAGTCTTAGGAATATCGTGCTCCCTGGTTTTTAACTGATGATACCCGGACCACAAATCAATCTTTGAGAAGAACTTATCACCTTGCAATTGGTCGAAAAAATCACCTATCCGAGGCAGTGTATACTTATTCTTGATGGTAACCTTGTTGAGCCGCCGATAATCAATACACATCCAAAGTGATCCATCTTTCTTTCTGACAAAAAGACTCGGTGCGCCCCAAGGCAACACATTTGGCCGAATGAAACCTTTTTCTAGTAGATCTTTAAATTGTTCTTTCATCTTCCTTAATTCTGCCGGCGCCATCCTGTAAGGTGGAATAGATATTGGTTGCGTATCTTGAAATACATCAATCCCGAAATCGATCTCTCTATCTGGTGGAATCCTAAGAAGCTCATCCGGAAAAACATCAAGAAACTCATTCACAACCGGCACAGACTCGGGGGCAGGCACCTCTGAGGTGGCATCCGCAACCCGAACCAAATGATAGATGCGCCCTTTCCTGATCATATTTGAGGACTTAAGGTAGGAAATGAATCTACCTCTTGGCGCAACATTATTCTCCTCCTACTTTATAACCGATTCATCAGCAAAGCACGAATAGAGCCAATCGAACCCCGTAATTACATCAAAATCTACCATTCCTAACTCAATAAGATCGGTCGTGGTATCCCGACCACGCACCGTGACAACACAACTTATATAGACTCGCACGACCGTAATGGAATCGTCAAACGAAGTCGACAGAGATAGACTCGTGAAGCTGTTCGGGTTCTATCCTAAAACTTGAATCAATAAATGGGGTAGAATATAACAAAGAAGACCCGGGATCAATAAGAGCATAAACATCATGTGACTGAACAATCAGAATACATGTGACCACATCTGGGGAAGCCTCTGCTTCCTGGCGACCAATCAACGCACAGAACCGAATGGGTCCCCCTCGACCCCGTGCTCCACCCCAAACTGTATCGGGCCCTGCCGGAGCTGGAGGGTGTGCCGAAGATGTAGTGGCTGAAGAGCTGGATGGATGAGCAGTTGCCCTACCCGCACCCTGATTGGGTGCGCTGCAGTCTCGCTGGGGATGGCCTCTCTCTCCACATCTATAGCATACAAGAATATCCAAGTAACAAGGATCAGTATGAAATCTCCCACACTTAGGGCATGGGACCCTTCGATGTTGCTGTACCCTCCCACCTGAACGACCCGACTGATGGAACCTCCTGCTATCTGAATCGGGTCTAAAACGACCTCCCTGCTAATAATTGTGCCCTGATGGCGGTGCACTGACTGAGGACTGAGCATATGACTGAGTTGGCCCTGATGATCCTCTCCCAAGGGTTGATCTCACACCTCAACCTAAGCTCCCACGGTTTCCCGTTGACCGGGCCCTACTACTGCTCTCTCTCTCGCTCTCCATATTTATTTTCAATTTTCGAGCCTTTGTAGCCTGGGAAAATCCCACTATTTTCCCATAATGCATATCCGAATGCAAGGTAGCTGTAGCATCTTCATTAATAACCAAGAAACCAAGGCCCTAAACAAACTGACGAACTCTAGCCTCCATAGTCGGCATCATGTGAACATCATATTTGGACAAGCGCAAAAACTCCATATGATACTCCCACACACTCAAGATGCCCTGCTTAAGGACCTCGAACTCTGCAGCACGGGCTGCCATAGTCTCGACAAGTAAGAAATGATCCATGAAGGCATCAACAAACTTATCCCACTTTGCCGGAGGGCTCCCCTCCCCATGGGAACTCTCCCACATTTCAAACCATGAATATGCCGCTCCCTTCAGACGATAGGGATCCAACTCAACCCGCTCTATCTCAGTAGCCCTCATAATTTTGACGGTCTTGTACATCTCATAAATGAACTCCTAAGGGTCGGTGCCTGTGAACTTTGGAAGGGCTAACCGCAAAAACTGGTTGACCCTGGAACCCGAAGAATCCCCTTGCTCGCTAGAGGATGCAGGGGCAGCATGTGATATTTGGGCATGGGATGCCACTAACTGGGTTAACATCCGAATAGCTCCCCTGAGGTCCCCATCAAAGATACCGGGACCGGAAGCTGGGACTGAAGAAGGATCAGGAACATCAGCGGGAGGGACTGTAGCACCCTCCACTAAAGCAGGAATAGGTATATCCTGGCCTGGGATGGAAGAGTCAGGGAGATTCAGGGTCGGGGAATCATTCTCACCCGCACCATCATATAACGAATTTAGGGCCACTCCTGGTGTGGCATTTTCCTCTAAGCCGAGTCGAGCTCTCTTATTGGGTGCCATCTACTGAAAATCAGAACAATGCACGTGTTAGAGATAGACAACCTCACCTTCCACGACATAGCATGATATAGAATATCATTAAAAGGCTACTTTCCTAAATGTCCATGCATCCCCCTAATTATAGATGTGGTCGATAACACACCGATTAGAAGGGCTCTACTAAACATGACTTTGAGACATCCTAGGACACTTTTAAAACCATAGGCTCTGATACCATGTTTGTCACGCCTCAAAATTGGGGGACGAGATCGGCAACTAACCGGGTTAACCCGGTCGAGAGGACCTGGATTGCCTTTCCTACCCAACGCGTTTCCCCCCGTGTATACAATGCACCATATTCCATATGAAATAACAACTCAGGATTTAATCGTGGATTTACAAACTTAAGTTCATTTCTCTTTAGCATTTCAACAACTTGATTTCCAAACTGTACACAATACATACATAACTTTCCAATACAGACCAGAATTTCCGAATACGTAGAGTGACTACTTAAAATACATATATACACCCACATCATGTCTACGAAGCCTCTACGAATACTAGGAATTTATACAATACTTTGCCAGCAACAAGGCCCCGGCTATACCTTACAATACATACTAGACTCAAAAGAGATGACATGAATTACACACAGCCTCTGGAGGAAGTGGGGCTCACCAGTACTTGCTGAAAGATGAGGAGGAGACACCACTAACGGTAAAATGAGCTACATACTATGGACCCACCTACATCAATATAAAAGGTAGTGCCCTCAATCACAGGGCTACATATCATAAAGAGTACAATTTCATAACACCCAAACAATCATGTGTTCACAATAGTCTTTATCATCCATTAATTCAACCACAAAGGTATTCATCAACAAAAATATAAATTAATTACAACCAAAAATCCATATGAAGTTAAGACACAATAAACCTTGCCAACAATGAGTCATATACAATATTTCCATGGTCATTTAGTTCAGTTAGATCAATTCACAATTCCCCTTCATCACTTGTTACATAACCCTTATCACCTAGATATATTTGCACACTTGAGTTTGTTATCATTCTTTCATACAAACATACTCAGGCATTTAACGAACCTTGCACATGTTAGAGTAATCACATAGAAGTCACCTTTCACAATCTCAATTATCACGATAATCGACTAAGAAAAATAAGAGAATACAATCTCACACCTCAACAAAACCGGGCCATAAATTCACATATACTCAACAAGAAACTCATACCGAATGTTTGGACACCAACAAGGTGACTCTACAAATATTAAAGTTAGCCATACATAACTCGAGCCATCCCCTTTTTAATTTCTATCACAATTCACCGGACCATCTAGCACCGTCAATCTATTCCACATTGTGACATATTTAACTTAGAATTAGGAATCTTGTACCTAATTGAGAACTTTATCAAACACTATGTGACATTTTAGACTAGTAACCCCCTTTTGAGAATAATTACCCAAACTTGTTCTTCGCTTTACTAGATTATGAGATTTAATTCACATGCAAGCAAGATTTTACTTTTTTATTTTCAAGACCCAACCTATGTGTGTTTTATTCTTACACAAAATATGGGAAATTGGGGAAATAAGGTCATGACTTACCTCTTTGAGTGAAGAAAATGACAATAACTTGAAAATTCCTGGGCTTGAGTGATTTTGGAAAAACCAAAATGGATGATGTTGAAACCTTGTCTCTTGAGAACTCTCTTCTTCTCTCTCTATTTTTGGTCAGAAAATTGTTAAAAATTAAGGGAAGGGGTGTTTTATAAAAAGGGGGTCGGGCCTTGAATTTAGAAAATAGGCCCCGACACAAAAATGCGGTCAGGAATGCGATCGCATTCCTGCTATGCGGTCCTCATTCCTGTCGCATAGTTAGCTTTCAAATGGGAACCACACTGCCCAGGTATGCGACCACTATGCAATATGCATACCTGTTATGAAATCGCATAGTGTGTCGCATAACCTCCCTCGCAAAAACCATGGCGCAAGAATGCGACAACTATGCGGTCCGCATACCCAAAATGCGATCACATTCCGGGCCGCATAGTTGTCCTCAATTTGGACAGGCTACTGTCCAGGTATGCGACCACTATGCGGTATCCATACCTATTATGCGATCGCATAGTGCATCACATAACGCACAATTTTTGGAAAATTAAATATTTCAAATTCTAGGATACTTCTTACTCAAAATATGACTGTTTTAAGAATTTCTACAGTTATAACAACACAGGGACCTATTTGGACATTATTTTAGACATAGAAATCCTTCGCGTCTTTAAATCCTCCCCCACTTAAAATCATTCGTCCTCGAATGAGGATCGAGAAATCATTTTGTTTTGAAAACACAATATGCCAACCCCACAATTTTTTCTAACTCTGATATTTTCTTAAAATTTTTCCAGAGTTTCCTCTGTGATTTGGCCTATCTACCTACCAGAGAGCCCCTGAAACACATGTTGCTTAACTAATTCCACACATAACTAGTTATTTCATGGCCTTGCACATAATTTTGTCAGCTCGACAAGTCCCATATAATTCAATTACTTCAACATGCCATATACACTTCAATAAACCATTACCAATCTACACTTCAATTAATCATTACCAATCTACATTTCAATTAATCATCTAACCATCACATGAGTTTCACATAATTTCATTTACTCCAAGGGGTTGCACATTACTTAGATAATCATAACTTACACAATTATGGCACAACTTGAGAAGTTATAATAGTAGAGCAATAAGAAGAAAATGGGGAGCTTTTGCACAAAACTGAACATAACATATAATATAGTTAGAGATGACAGTTCGCAGGATCACTACCAGACTTATTCAAACAAATGGGGATATTTTTCTTTCATTTCGTCTTCCGCTTCCCACGTGGCTTCCTCAACTTGCTGACTTCGCCACAACACTTTAACTTAAGCGATTTCATTGTTCCTCAATCTACGGACTTGCCTATCAAGAATAGCAACCGGAAACTCTTTATACGATAATTTTTCATTAACCTCAATAGTCTCAACTGGCACGATAGTTGATGGATCTCCTACCACTTTCTTCAACATAGACACATGGAATATCGGGTGAACTAATGACATCTCATGGGAAAATTCCATCCTATAAGCCACTTGTCATATCCTTTGAGCAATCGTATATGTCCTGACATACCTTGGCCCGACATCAGGTGCATATCCATGTGTTGGACCAAGCCACCAGTAGTTGTGGCTTGTTGCTGAGTCATCTTGGCGAGATGAGGTAGAGTTGCATCTCGATTGCAGTCTTGGTATCTCTTTTCCTTTCCTACTGCTATTTCAGTGAGACAATGTTGTTATTGTATTTTAGACTTGCATTTCTGTTTCAGAGGTCAAGACTCTCTATCTACCAGTTTTGGGGGATTTATTATGTATCGACGATGTTGTTTATGTTAAATTTCCTTAGACATGTACTATTTCAATTAATTTAGTATTTATATTTAGTTCTTATTATATTTTTCTTACCTAGAAAATGAGTTAGGCGCCATCACGTCTAGTTGGTGGTTTTGGGTTGTGATAAGTTAGTATCAGAGCACTAGGTTCATAGGTTTTATAGGTCATGAGAAAACTTAGTAAAGTCTTGAGGATATCGATAGAGACATATGTACTTATCTTCAAGAGGAAACTGAATTGTTAGGAAAAAACATCATGCTCATGCATCCTTGTCGTGCAAATTTTTTATTTATGTAGTTTGAAACTTTACTCTCCTAATCTATCATAGCTGGTGAGGACATGTTTGGTCGGGTCAGGTGGGCAGGCACTAGTACTAACAGTCAAGTCTACGAGAGGGTGAGGCCGAGGTAGATGCCGATGTGGGTCTCGCACTACAGTTAGAGCTGCACCTATGGAGCCACCAGTCACTCTTTTGTACGAGATGGTTCCGGATACTATTGAACGAGTGGGACCAGCTAAGACACCGGCGATAATTATTGTTATACCTTGTTTTCAAGAAGACTTGGCTTTTTCTTGAACGTGTGCAGTAGGTTGGCCCAAGTGGGTATAGTACCAATTGCTCCAACAACCTCCTAGGGTGGGGGTGGAGCCTAGACACCCTTCGCCCATACAGTAGAGCACCTAGCTTATGTTTATTAGACACCAGGGGTGCTACCTATTCAGCCAGTTAGTTCCTCTTGGGCCGATGTTGGTCCACCTACGAATGATGAGTAGAAAAGAGGTTGGAGCGATTTAAGAGGCCCAATCTTCCCGAGTTGGATGGAGGAGAGTTACAGGTTGCGTAGGGTTTTCTGGATTGGTGTCACCGAATTCTTCTTGGCAGGTATTGTGGACACTAGTGGAATTGCCTTTAATACTTTTCAGCTAACAGGGGCAGCCAATACGGATATCGGTCGTAGTATTGATTTAGTGTCGATCACTCAGCCCATCTCTTTCCATCTGTATCTCATGGCACCAGTAGAGTTTAAGGAACTTATAGGAGTTGCTTTATTAAGGTTTCATCATACCTAGTGTGTCACCTTGGGGTGTGCCGAGACTATTTGTGAAGAAGAAAGATGGTTGTATGAGGATGTGCATTGACTGTAGGAAGTTTAACATGGTTAATTTCAAGAACAGGTAAGCACTACCGCGTATTGATGATTTTTTTGATCCGCTACAGGGTGATAAGGTATTATTGAAGATTGATTTGAGGTTAGGGTAACATCAGCTGAAAATCTGGGCTTCAGATATTCTAAAGACGGCTTTTAAGACTCGCTATTGTCACTGTTACTTTTTGGTGATGTCTTTTAGGCTGAACAATCCCCCAAAATCTTTTTTGCACTTGATGAACAAAATATTTTAGCCATATCTTGATTCCGTTGTCATAGTTTTCATTGATGATATATTGGTGTATTATTATAGCCTGTAGGAACATGGGCAGTACTTTAAGATCGTGCTCCAGAATTTAAGGGAGACGAAGCTATATGCTCAATTCTCCGAGTACATGTTTTTTATAGACTCAGTGGCATTCTTGGGCCACGTGGTTACATGCGAGGGCATTAAGGTAGATTTGAAAAAGATTGATGCAATTTAGAGTTTACCCATACTGTCTTCTGCAACTGAGATAAAGCTTGATATTATCGTTGTTTTGTGGAGGGGTTTTCATTATAGCAGCCCCATACACTAAATTGCCACAGAAAGGTGCCTTATTCCGGTGGGTTGCTTAGTGTGAGGAGAGATTTCAAAAGCTCAAGACTGCCTTGACTACAATTGTAGTCTGGTTTTACCTTCTGGATCGAGTTATTAAATTGTATATTATGATGCTTCACCGATTGGAATTAGATGTGTGTTGATGTATGATGGTAGAGTTATTTCTTATGCCCTGCAGTAGTTGATGTCCCATGAGAATCACTACCAGTAAACGATTTGGAGTTAGCAGTCATCGTTCATGAGCTCAAAATTTGGATGCATTACCTTTAGGGTGTGTCTTATGAGATGTTCACATATTGCTGGTGTCTCAAACCCTTATTCAAGAAAAAGGATCTGAACTTGAGGCAAAAGAGGTGGTTAGAGCTACTAAAGGACTATGATATCACCATTATTTATCACTCGGACAAGGACAAGGTTGTGGCCTATGATTTTATTAGGAAGGCTAAGAAAATATGAGTCTTGCTTACATTCTAGTTAGGGAGAACATTTATGAGTGGTGATTTTACCATTTATTCTAGTCTCCTTTCTTATTTTTTTGTGTCCTTTAATTACAAAATGAGGTGATTTATGGTGTGCATTTCTAGAACTTTAGGTAAATGATGTTGTGAATAGAGTTGAATTCAATTGAAGGTGAATTTAGTTAAAAAGAGTTAAAAAGTACAAATTCATTCAGTGATTCCGAATCTATGGAACATTGGTCGCTTTTGCAACCTCGTTGTTTACCTTGAAAATGGTATTAACAATTATATTTTATTTGTTGTTCTAAAAATATGTGATTTGTTATAATACTAGTTGTTAGGTAAGAAAATGCTAAGTGTAAGTAACAGAGAAATGGTAAGCGAACCTGTATGGTCACAAGACTAGGGACATCGAGCCCAGTAGTATCGGGCCTCGAAGGTAGCCTTCGGTAGTTGTTAATGAGCAATAAGTAAATAAGAATAAAATTAATGCAGTAAATGAAGAACAATAAATCTATAGAGTAATTGTTGAGCACGTTTAGGCAAGAAAAGCAGATAATGTTGTATCGTATTGATTATTCATATGTGTTACAAAATGACAAGGGTCCCCTTTATATAGGAGGGGAATCCCAACATAGTACATGTCTAATCATGGCTCAATATGGACTTATACAATTCTTACAGACCTTGTCAGCTCTAGCCACGTGCCCTTGGGAATTTCCCGTCCTTCCATGACGATCATCGATTTCCATACAGGCTCGAGGTATGCCGTGATGAGTCCTCGATATGCTCTATAGAGGGGAGTACTTCAGAGTCGAGCCTCAGACTGTGCTTCGAGCCCCTCGAAACCAGGCTTGGGGTGTCATAGAGGCTCTAAAACCTCGGACTGCTTCGAGCCCCTCGAAACCGGGCATGGGATGTCATAGAGGATCTTAAATCGGACTTCCTAGATTTTATCCATATACACTCGCATCTGTGAGGAAATGGTCCACATTTGTGGAACTAGCATTCTTTCCCTGGGATTGCATCTGTGAGAGAAGAACCGCTTATGCGGGAGCGCACCTACACTTAATGTTCGCATGTGTGATCGCGTATCTGCGTGGGTAAATCCTCTTATGCAATGGCGGTGTTTCTCATCACAGGCTGCTTCTGCGATAGGCTATCCGCATCTGTGGGGCTGCACTTGCAAGGATCCTTCCGTAGATGCGGTCAACAGGCTTTAGCTGAGGACAATATTGGAATTTCAAATTCCCTTGATTCCAAATCCACAAATACACGACCTATATTATTGGAAATACATCTTTGCCTTATTTTTCAGTCTCTAATCTAGAGAAGACAAGTTTTGGAAGCTAGGTATCTTGCACACATACTTGGTTCTTGAAGATTTCAAGCTTTTGGTTGTGTTTACCTTGAAACTAGTAATTACAATTATATTTGATTATGTGGTTCTAAAAATATGTGATCTATTTTAATACTAGTTCTTAGGTAGTAGATGCTGAATATGAAGTGGGTGAAACAAAATAAAAGCAAAAGGAACGAAATTATGCAAACATGGTAACGGGGAGACCGACCTCGAGGGTGGTCAGAAAGGCCTCGAGGTCGAGCTTTAGAATCTTGACTAATGGCTATTCATAACAGTATAATAGTATTGAAGGCCTTAATAATAGCCTTTTTATGATCATCAACAAGCAATAAATGAAGAATAGTTCCAGAACACAATAAATGGAAAGCTATAAATTAATTAAGCAATTGCAAAGAATGTTTTAGCCAAGGAGTAGAGGATGTTCATGTTTTTATATTGAATATCATATCTGTTACAAAGTGACAAGGGTCCCCTTTATATATGATGGGGAATTCCAACATAGTACATGTGTAATTAATGTAAAGAGATATGGTTGGTACATCTATTTAATGCCACGGTACGGGCTTGTACTATTTTGTGTATTTTGTCAGCTTTAACCATGTGCCCTTTTCTGGATTTCCCGCCTCTTCATATAGACCCTTGATTTGTACTGCCTCGAGGCTGAGGACCCTCGATGTCAAGATCGGGCCTTCGAACCTTCATTCTCATCGAAGAGGCCGTGAAATCGGGCTCTTCGATTTTAACCGTATACATATAGTCCACGTATTTCTTAGAATGAAGAGGTAAGAAATGTTTTTGACCTCTCCCCACTTCGATAATCATACTATGATGTCAGTCCCTTCAGAGCATTAAATGATGTGACACGAAATGCTGCGCAGAGGTCGCTGTCAACACAATTATCGAAAAGCCCATGAACCGTCACAGTTTTTACTTTCCCGCTTCAAGCATGCCCAAAGGGCCCCTGTAAATACTACAATCACTTGCCTTTTCATAGTTTTGCATCTCCTTCTTCAAATATTCAAATTTCAACTAAGTATTATCTCTTCTTATCTTATGCCTATTCACGTTTTACCATTTACTCACTTCAAAACTCGATAGTTACCATGGCAAAGACTTCCAAAATGGCTCCACAAAAGGAGGGGGCTTCTTATACATCACGCCTATCTAACGGAAAATCAAAAACCCCTCATACGATAGGACAATGCATTCCTGGATCTTTCGACACCATTTATGACTTTACAATAGAAAAGCCCACTTCTACACTGGGCCGATGCGAGCCCATGTTCCGATACATAAGTGTAATATCTAATATTCAGAGGGTGAAACTTGACTACAACTAGGGGGATGCTGCTCGGGTAGAGATACATACGGCTAACGAATGCATAGTCACGCACAAGGCTGGCTTTCTTAGTGTGTATACATACCCCTTCACCTTAGGTCCCGTCGATTCTTCTTCTCCACTAGTTCACCCGGTAATTCTTGATTTTTTCCATTAATACCAAGTGAAACCCGATCAGATCTATCTTTCTTTTTTGATAATTGTATATATATTTCGTCATATTACCAACATGGTCGACGAAATGACCCTCACCCTCGACCATCTGATAAGACTGTATAGCCTTCGAATCTTTCGTGGGGGCCTCACTAAATTGCACCGTCGATCCACCAAGGTGTTCCTTGCCTGCATCTATGAGGATAGAGATCGGGATGGATGAGTCGATTCGTCAGAATCAAAACCTCGTACATCATCCCTGTTGACGGAATTCCATTCTCGGAGAAGTGGCATATGAAACGTAAGTACCCCCGAATTGAGCACGTTTTTGTTTTCTCTTTCTCTTTTGAATAATTTTCTTTTAATTATGCAGCCACTGTTTGGTTTCTCGGTGCGGTTCAGGACCTTCCGGGGTGGATCAAACCTTTAGACTCCGCTTTCCCCTACAAAAAATGTGTATGGCGTGAGCTAGCCAAAACACAATAGCAAGCCAAGAATAATGGTATGCTTTTGTTGCTATTGCTTTGCATTCTTCGTAGAAAACTCGATGATGATATTTTTTTTACATAATATATCCGTCCACACCTCGGTGAATGCGTGTTGATGTGGCCGTCCCCACCTTGTGAGGAAGAGGCCCCGAAGGACACCAAAGATAAGAAGAGGAGGAAAAAGGCCTCGGCGGGGTCCCCAAAATTGAAAAGGCCAAAGACACGGAAGCCTAAGACTCATGCCACGGTCTTGTATTCAACAACCGCTGAGAGCCTGCAGGCCGAGGAGGAGAGTGATGATGCCTGCCCTTTGGTACAAAGGGCAAAGTGAAGCATTGAGGCTTCAAGGGTTGTTGAGCGGTCGTCTGCTGAGCTAGAGGTGGCCAGTGCGGACCCGCCATTTGCAAATGAGACAATTGAGGAGTATTTGGGCACAGTCCTCGATTCGCTCATCGGACATGGCATAGTTCGTGTTGAGGAGCTGGGGGGCTCACTGCTGGAGCTTTCAGAGGTCAGGAAGAAACCTCGATGGAGGCCGCCATCGCTGGTGGACTCCATTCGGGCTTGTCATTCTCTCTAGAGGAGATACAGGATACTCAAGTTAGTGGTATTTCCGGTCCAGAGACCTCTCGTGGAAAGGATGAAGCATTTGGAGATATTGATGCTCCAGTTTCCCTCGAGGAAGCCGATAGGCTCCAAAAGTAGGTGACTTTCGAGAAACAATATGCTACTCTTTGATTTTCTAACATTTTTTTCTGATTTCCGTTTTCTTTGTTGCAGGTCAATAATCTATATGACCAATCCTTTTCCAAGATGAAAGATGAGTTGACTCATCGTGGAGAGAAGATTGAGAAGATTATGGCGTAGTCAGTCGAGCTGGAGGATTCGTGCGCTCGAAGGGAGGAGGAACTGACCAACCTTCGGGAAAACATGGAGAGAGAACTGTGGGAGAGGGCCGATTTCTCCTAGATGATATGTTGGTACCCACATTCTTACCTTTTAGTTGTAACATTTTGGTGCTGGTTGACATACTTTCTACTTCTCAGATTACGCCGAAGGACGCCATGGTGGAGCAGCTTCGAGAGGAGATTGCGGCCAAGAACACCAAAGTCATGGAGTTGGCTCAGCTAAATGATGTCGCGGCCTCAGAAAGGGAGGTACTTCGGGGAAGGCTATCCTCGGATCAAGACATTCTCTGAGGTTCTTAGAAGGGGGATACTGCATTATATGCAGCCAAGGCTGAGGACAATGAATATTTCTCCTCGTATAAGAGGGATGTCGCTGCTGCAAATGACCGGGCAAGGGATATATCTGAGAGGGCCGAGCTGAAGCTGGCTCAGGAAGTTGCCTATGTCCGAGCACAAGCCAAGAGGCAAGCTCTCGAGGAAGTGAGCGCCAAAGGTGTCAATCTCTTTGCTGAGATCGAATAGGCCAGGGCCCTCGAAAAGGAATTGACAATACCAAGTACATAGGACGAGGGCTCTGAATATAGCTCGGACTTTGACGGAGGCGAATAGTAGTTTTTTTTCCTTTCTTTCGTATATGTGATCCTTCGGGGGAACCCTTTTAAATAGCACTTTTGTAAATATGTTTTTTGGAAATACAAAATCTTTTGTCATTTTTGCACAAATATAGTTCCGTATCCTTTTCCCCACACCATAACTTTTATGCTTCAATTCTCAGCTTCCTCGGAACATGTACTTGCAATAGTGGATCCCATCATGATCAGACACCTTCTAAAGTCTAGGTCGGCATGCGATATTTGATTCCTCAAACCCCCTATGACGGTATCATTCATGTGATGTGACCATGAAGTGACCGAGGTGGCCCCACCAGTATACTTCCTCAAATGTTATGACGGCTTGTAAGGAATTGAATGGTCTTCAAAGAAGTTGGTTGGCCATCTTTCGTTCTATAAATATTCTTGCTTCTCCTTGATTCTAACTCTTGCACCTTTGCAAAAACCTATGCTTCTCTTTCAACATTTTCTTCCTTTCCCCGTCTTTTGAGAAGACTAGCTCCGCTCCTTCCTGTTTATCTCTGATTTGAGTAGCTATGGCTACCGTACCCGAATCTGTTAACCAAGAGAAGGGAAATTCTTCCTCTTCCCCTAGCTTGGCCGGTGGTACACCGCCTATGTATGGCGAGCTGACCTCATACTTCTTTTTTATGAAAAAGGACTTTGCAGTGGTGAAACCCTACGATGCCCCGGTCCATCGAGAGCATGCCTCAAGGTTCGTCCGATCGATTGAAGAATACCACCTCGAGGCCGTGAGGAGAGACTACGGCTGGGGGGGAAATGTGGTGCTACATATATCGTTTACTGAAGAAATGTCATGACTTATGTAGAGGGATTCTTGACCGTATATACGTACCCGTTTACATTAGGCCCCCTCAACCGACTTGTGCTTGAGTTCTGCAAAAGGTACCGAGTTACCTGGCACAGATTCATCCGTCCTTTAGCGGATAGTGCTGATGATGAGGTATTTCACTAAAAAGGTTGAGCTTGAATTTACCCCCAGCTACCTCATTAGGTTATATCTGCCTTGACATTGTCGGGACCTGATTACGTTACAACGTCGGTCCACGAGGCCTTTTATTGCAAGTGATGATGAGGACCGAAATGGGGGATGGATGAGTTTGTTTGTTCGGGTGAGGACCGTCGACATCATTCCACTCGAGTTCGTACCATTTCCTGAAAAATGGAACTTCAAACATCAGCACCAGGTCGTGTCTTAGTGCCTTTCACTCTTATCAACTTATAAAACTGTTTCTTTTTCTCTTTTGCATCGGTGCCGTGGGTTCCCGAGGAGGTCCCTGATCTCACAAACTAGTCTCGAAAGTTGGCAGCTTTCTTAACATACGGCGAGCGCAGGTGGTGTAGTCTCTCGAAAGGCAGATGTGAAGAAAATCACCAGGGTATGAGTCATGTGGTATCCCTTTTTTTATGAACGTTTCCCTTTTTGCGTTCTAACTCTAATGTCGTAGGTGTTGGTGGGTTTTCCAAAATGAGGTCGTGCCCCTTCAATAAGAGGGAAGGCCCGAGGGAGGACAATGATCGAAAAAGATCCTCTACAGATGAGGACATTCTCGATGACGTGGGGCCTTCAGGGAGGCATAAAGGACATGCCACTGTTGAGGAGAGATTATATATGTTGGTCATTATGCGGACATCGGCTCTCCTCGTGAGGATGATTCACTATCTACAGCTCAAGCTAGGGGCCCTTCCGAGGTTGTTGATCCTATCAGGACGGAGACCTCTAATTTTGAAGAAGAGGTTCCGCGGAGATAAGGAGCAAAAGTCCTCTACCATTGTCTGCTTATACCCTCGAAGGTACTTCGAGGGACGCTTAAGCTTAGGGGCTGCCCGAACCAATTAAGGTTTCAAGTGAGCATACCCCTATTAAGATTTGTTCATTTGGGGCCGATGGGGCCAGGCCGATAGATGCATGTTCATCTTTAAAAGAGGCCCATCCGCTTTGTTCCGAAGTGAGTACCAATCGGCCTTGCTGGCTTTTCAACTATCAATCTTCACTCTTTGAACTGAAGTATCTCTTTTGCAGGTTTTTGACAAACTCAAGTCTAAGCTACTTCGTTGTGAGGCCTGGTTGCGGGAAGCTTTGGGTCAGAAAAAATCTCTCAAGCTTCTTTGCAATGAGAAGCAAAGAGTTGATACATCTTCGGGTGGAGATGCATCAGAGCCGGATTTTTGAAGGCAAACTCGAGCCTTAGGTAACCCTTACCCTCAAAGAGTACGTTCTTCCTTTCTCGCTTTAGAGAACTAACGCTTTGGTGCTACAGTTGCAGGAAAAAATAGAAGCGTTGGAGCGCCTTTGGGGCGAACTCGGGCAAGTTAGGTCTGAATGCCAAGTGTTGAAAGTACAGGTAGGCGTACATGCTACGGCCCAAAGGAATGCTCTAGCCAAGTCTATTGCCCTCGAGATACAACCTTGTTATGCCCGAGAAGAAAACTCAATTCAGCCGAGCAGGATTACCAAGCTCGAGGCTGATCTTCAAAGTATGAAGGCCGAGGTCGTGGACGCTCGGGCTGAAGCTGAGGTTGTTCGAGCGAAGGTCGTTAAGAAGGTGGTTGTTTACTTGAAAGACGTTGCCGATGATCAGGCTGAGCTGAGAGGGGATTTCGACAGAGAGAAGGGGGGCAATGAGTATGCTCGATGCAAATCTAGGAGGGAGACCCTCGAGGAGATATATGCTAGGGACTTTGACCTCTCGGAAGAGATAAAGCACGCCGAGGCGGACGAAATCGATGCAGAGTTTTTATTTTCTTCTTGAGCTGATGCTGATATTTGAAGGCCGCCGTGGTGGCTGGCCCGAGGGTCCTTAGAGGGAGCTAGTCCCGAGAGTATACTCGATTTTAATCTTTGTTGTTTGCCTAAACTCCCGTGGGAGTGTTGTAAATATGTATTTGTAATGTTCACACATATATAAAAGATTCTTTGGTTTGATTTGCTTGTTTGATAGTTAGCCCGATGAGTTGGACTTTGTGATGAAACCTTTTGAGGTTATAAATTGGCCCTGAAGCTCTTTAAGCTCGCGACTCAGGTTCTTATGCTTTTTTGGCCCTGAGGCGCTTTAGTTTACTATATCAGGCTTAGTCTATGCGTCGGCTTTCGACTCGATCTCAACGGCCCTCAGGTTTTCAAATTGGCCCTGAGGAACTTTTGGGTTAGTATGACTTGTACTTGGGGACTTGGGCTCTTACGCGTAAGGTCGGTAAAACTTTTAATGTAGCGGGTGACTAAGGATCTTATAGTTTTTTGGTCCTGAGGCATTTTAGTTAAGCGTAACGGGCTTAGTCTCTGAGTCGGTTTTCGACTCGAGCTCAACGGCCCTCAAGTTTTCAAATTAGCCTTTAGGCGCTTTTGGGTTGGTATGACCTGTAGTTGGCCATTTGGGCTCTTACGTGTAAGGTCGTGACTGTTAATGTAGCGGAAGACTCGGGCACTTATGCTTATTTGGTCCTGAGAAATTTTAATTAGCCATATCGGGCTTAGTCTCCGAGCCAAGTTTCGACTCGAGCTCAACGACCCTAAAGTTTTCAAATTGGCCCTGAGGCGCTTTGTGTCGGTATGACCTGTGGCTAGCGACTTAGGCTCTTACATATAAAGTCGATATGACTAGATGGAGACTTGGGCTCTTCTGCTTTAGGTTGGTACAACCTTTGATATAGTTGGTGACTTGGGCTCTTACGCTTAAAATTGGCACAAGCTTTAACCGGTTCTTTTCAAAGTTTTTCGAAGTAATATGAGGCCTGTGATTTTATGACAACAGTCGGACGTCTCCTAGTCGTGTTAGGTTGGCCGAAGCCTTATGACAGTGGTCATTTTATTTGGCCGTAGCCTTTTAGTCCCCGAGTGAGATAGTCATGGTGTCTATATCGAGGCTATGCCTTTTGGGTCATACAAGTTTGATATATAGCCTTGACTTGGATATGGTTTTTATGCCTATTTTAAGGTCTTACAAATTTGTACATGCCTTGCGTAAGGTCTTACAGTTTTGATGTTGCCTCATGGGGGCTTACGAGTTTGAAGCTGCCGAACCTGAAGTCTTATGGCTATGAGTCGACTGCCGAAGTCAGTCCTTGAGTTAGAGTTGGTATTGCCTCATGGAGGGCTTATGCTCTTTATATTTCCTAGTGGAGGTCTTGTGAGCGCGAAGTTACCAACCCTGAGGTCTTACGGCTTCGAGTTTGATAACTTGATGAGCCAACAGTCGGGGCTGTACCCGAGTCGGAATTGATGGTTCCTAAAGGAGGGTATATAAGCTTGAAGTTACCCGCCCTGAGGTCTTACGACTTCGAGTTTTATAACTTGATGAGCCGACAGTCGGGGTAGTCCCCGAGTCGGAATTGATGTTGCCTCGAAGGAGGGCTTATGAGCTCGAAGTTACCTGCCCTAAGGTCTTACAACTTCGAGTTTGATAACATGATGAGCCGAAAGTCGGGGAAGTCCCCGAGTTAGAATTGATGTTGCCTTGAGGAAGGCTTATGAGCTCAAAGTTACCTACCGTGAGGTCTTACGACTTCGAGTTTTTGGCGACTTGATGGAATGATTGTCGAGGACAGTTCTGGAGTGCTTGATAAATTTTTGGTCGTAGGGCTGTCTTTTATGAAAATAGCGAACTTCTTTGATGCGCAAAATGTTCTGATGATAGAAGGTACTTCTCTAATTACTTGGTACAAGTATACATGTTTTTACCATCGAGGGTTCGATTATTCTATGCGGACACGGTTCATTCGACCGTTTGGTCTGATACTTCATTCTCCTGTCGTGACCCTCTTTGGCATATTTTAGTGATCTCCTGGAGGGATTCCCCTAAATATTCGAGGTTGATGGAAGAGAAACCTTGAATACTTTGTGAGTTCTTCTTAGGTAGAATATGGATGTTTCCTCGTTAAAAACCTCGCCGGTAAAACCCTGTTGTGATAAAATCCGACTTGAGGGAAAAAGAGTGCAACGCATGCTTTAAAACCTAAGGCCTTCGAGCTAGGGTTGCTTTGACTCCTTTCAATAGAACACCTTCTTGTAGGTTAGCGTAAAGTTTGAAAGTAAAAGGGATAGGGTTGCACCTTAGCTGGGATGGATCTCGAGCCTTCATATGCTTTGGTTATCAGTTCTGAGGATGCGACACAATCATTTGTTTGTTCCTACGAGGATGTGGTGTGTGATTCTTACTTGGCTGTTTTTTTTTTTTGGCTCATTCGATGAAGAAGGTGTCGGTGCCACATCGTGCACCGTGAACATTTCTTTTGCCGCGTGCTGCTCTCCGTATACTATTTTTACTCCATCCTTCGTAGGGAACTTCATTATTTGGTGAAGGGTTGATGGAACCCCTCTCATATTGTGAATGAACGGCCTTACAAGCAATACTTTGTACCTCATGTCACCTTCGATGACATGAAACTTGGTATCCTGAATTGTGTCGGCCACATTGACTGGTAGGATGATTTTCCCTATTGTTGCTTTGCTTTCCATGTTGAATCCATTGAGGACTCGAGAGGCAGGCACGGTTTGGTCGAGCAACATGAGTTACTCTACCACCCTCGACCGAATTATGTTGGCCGAGCTACCTGTATCCACGAGCACACGTTTTATTTGAAATTTATTAAAAAGAAAAGAAATTACCAGTTCTTTGTTGTAAGGTTGAGATAAGCTCTCAGTGTCCTCTTCGTTGAATGAAAAGGCGTCTTCAGGTATGCAGATCCGAGTTCACTTTTCCCTGGTGATTGTTACTTTCTCTTTCTTATAAATGGGTCCATTAGGGATTGTTACAATAATCATGTTGATGAAGTGTTATGGTTCTTCTGTTTCATTTTTCTTGTTTGCCTCTTTTTCCCGAAATTGATTTTTAGCTCGGTCGCTGAGGAATTCTCGAAGGTATCCTTTGCTGATCAGTCGGGCTACCTCTTCTCGGAGCTTTCTGCAATCTTCGATCCTATGACCGTGGGTATCGTGATATTCGCATATCAAGTTGGGGTTCCTTTGTAAAGGATCTGATAGCACGGGTCTCGGCCATCCGTATCCCTGATCTTGTGTATGGCAGATACGATGTCTGAAACGTTGATGTTGAAGTTGTACTTAGATAGTCGAGGTGCCACTGCCAGCCCTGAGTGTGTGTCGAACCATACTTTGTTCACGAGTCCCTGAGGGTTTTGCCCTCTGTCCATCCTTTGGTCATTTTGAGGTACGTTGCATCTCAGTATATTTCTCCGATTCTGCACATACGGTAGATACCTTTCTTTGTTTAGCCTCGGCTCTCTTTATAGGAGCTTCAATTATTTTGCTAGGACTCTGGTAGGATACACCAAGCCCGAGGGGGCTTCTAATTGGTCGTCCTGGACCCTGATCTTTGACTGGTATCTGTTGTGCACATCTGCCCCAACTATGGCGGGGTACTCGATCAAAGTCTACTTCAGCTGTTCCGAAGCTATCGAGCTTCGCTCATTCAAGCCCTGAGTGAAAGCTTGTACCGCCCAATTGTCGGAGACCGGTGGCAATTCTATTCGTTCCAATTGAAAACGGAACACGAACTCCCGTAATATCTCATTCTCCCTTTCTTGATTTTGAAAACATCAGATTTTATCGTACCAAATTTGATGGAACCAGTATGTGCTTTCACAAAGGAGTCCGCTATCATGGTAAATGAATCTATCGAGTTCGGAGGCAGGTTATGATACCACATCATGGCCCCTTTGGACAGCGTTTCCCCAAACTTTTTATATAGAACAGATTCAATCTCTTCATCTCTCAGGTCGTTCCTTTTTACAGCGCAAGTGTAGGCAGTAATGTGCTCATTGGGGTCCAAAATTCGGTTATACTTCGGGAGATCGGGCATTCTGAATCACTTCAGGATGGAAATCAGAGATGCACTTGACGGAAATGGCTTTTGCATGAACTTTTTTGAATCTACACCCTTCATAATCGGGGGTGCGCCCGGGATCTGACCAACCCTCGATTTTTAGGTCTCCATCTTTTTATCGTTAGCTTTTATCTCTTTTTCTCCTGATTCAATCCTCTTTGTGAGGTCTTCGAGCATTTTCATAATTGTGTGGTCGGCTGCTGACCCATTATTGCTCAATTTTTCTAGTGCTTGTTCTACTCGAGGAGCCGTTCTGGTGGTGCTCTGCTTGGGGATGTCTTATTGTTTTCTAGCTGAGCAATAACCACATATTGCCACTGTTAGAGAGAGGGTTCAGCGCTTTATTGAGGTACTCCACCCTAGTATTCGGGCCAGCATGGCCAGAGAGCTGGAGACCGATATTACTTACCAGCATGCCGAGAGTATTTCCCAGAGGATTGAGACTATGTTAGCCCGGGACAGGGGGGAGAGAGAGGCCAAGAGGTATCGAGAGACTGGTCATTTTTCACAAGCCCATGCACTAGCCACACGTTATGGTAGAGGTTTTGTGAGCTGTCCTGTTCATTCAGCTCTTCGAGGAGCCACCGGTATTCCAGCTCCTCCTAGACCTCAGGAGCCTTATTATGCACCACCAGTATCTCAAGTGCCTGCTGCTCGAGGTGCTATCACTGGTCATCCCAGCAGGCCAGAGTCAACAGCGGCCGCCACGTCCTCCTAGGGGTTGCTTTGAGTGCTGTGACCCTAATCATATGATCAGAGATTACCCCAGGGTAAGGAGGGGCGCACCACCTCAGACTTATCAGGGTGCACCCCCTCACATTTATCAGGCTCCACGCCTTCCACCAGGTCCTCCAGCTATTCTTACAGCCCCAGCTGCTACCCCACCACCTCAGACATCTCGAGGTGGAGGTCGGGGAGGTCGAGGTTGCCCTAGAGGGGGAGGCTAGGCCAGGTACTATGCTCTTCTGGCCCGGTCCGAGGCCATTGCTTCAAATTCACCCATTACATGTATTGTTCCCGTTTTTCATAGGGATGCATCGATATTATTTGACCCAGGCTCTACATATTCATATGTGTCTTCCTATTTTGCTTCACATCTGGGCATAGCCCGGGACTCTTGGAGTTCCCCTGTTTATATGTCTACTCCGGTAGGATATTCTCTTGTTGTGGACTGCGTGTATCGGTCATGTTTGATTACAATCAGTGGTTTTGAGACCAGAGCTGATTTGCTACTACTCAGCATGGTAGTTTTCGATGTTATATTGGGTATGGACTGGTTGTCTCCCTATTATGCTATTCTTGATTTTCATGCCAAGATGGTGACACTTGCTATGCAAGGATCTACGAGGTTATAGTGGAGAGGTTCCTTGGAGTATACTCCCCGCCGAGTCATTTCTTTCCATAAGGCTCGGCGGATTATTGGGAAGGGGTGTGATGCATATTTGGCTTGTGTGAGAGATGTTAGTACTGAGACCCCTATAGTGGAGTCAGTTCCAGTTGTCAAAGACTATTCTGATGTATTTCAAACTGATCTTCCGGGTATGCCACCCGATAGAGACATTGATTTCGTCATTGACTTGTTGCCGGGCACCCAGCCCATTTCCATTTCTCCTTATCGCATGGCTCCTCCTAAGTTGAAAGAGTTGAAGGAGCAGTTACAGGAGTTGCTTGAGAAGGGATTCATCAGACCCAGTGTATCACCTTGGGGCGCTCCAGTATTATTTGTGAAGAAAAATGATGGCTCGATGCGTATGTGTATTGACTACCGGCAGCTGAATAAGGTGACAGTGAAGAACAGGTACCCATTGCCTCGCATTGATGATCTATTTGACCAGTTACAGGGTACTAGAGTTTTCTCCAAGATTGATCTACGTTCGGGTTATCATCACCTGAAGATTCGGGAACCGAATACCCTGAAGACTGCCTTCAGGACCAGATATTGCCACTATGAGTTCTTATTCATGTCATTCTGGCTAACCAACGCCCCAGCAGCCTTCATGCACCTGATGCACAACATATTTCGGCCTTATCTTGATACTTTCGTCATTGTGTTCATTGATGACATTCTGGTATATTCTAGGTCATAGGAGGACCATGAGCAGCACTTGAGGACCGTGCTTCAGACATTGAGGGGGAAGAAGTTGTATGCCAAGTTTTCTAAGTGTGAATTTTGGCTTGATTCTGTGGTATTCTTAGGCCACGTGGTGTCTTGAGATGGGATCAAAGTATATCCGAGGAAGGTGGAGGTGGTTCAAAGTTGGCCCAAATCATCCTCAGTTATTGAAATCCGCAGTTTCCTCGGTTTGGCTGGGTATTATCGTCATTTTGTGGAGGAATTTTCATACATTTCAGCGCCTATCTCCAGACTGACCCATAAGGGTGCATATTTTATATGGACTGAGGAGTGTGAGGAGAGCTTTCAGAAGCTCAAGATAGCCCTGACTACAACTCTTATGTTGGTTTTGCCTACCGGTTCCGGATCCTATACAGTTTATTGTGATGCTTTGAGGATCAGCTTGGGAGCGGTGTTGATGCAGGATGGTAGGGCGATTGGCTACGCGTCTAGGAAGTTGAAGGTCCATGAGAAAAATTACCATGTTCATGATCTCGAGTTAGCAGCGATTATTCATGCCCTAAAGATATGGCGTCATTAGTTATATGGTGTTCCTTGTGTGATATTCACGGATAACCGGTGTTTGCAGCACATATTCAGGCAAAAGGATCTAAATTTGCGCCAGCGTAGGTTGTTAGAGTTGCTAAAGGACTATGACATCAATATATTATACCACCCGGGGAAGTCCAATGTGGTGGCCGACGCATTGAGTCATCGGGCGTAGAGTTTGGGGAGTTTGGAATATCTTGATGCAGCTGAGAGGCCACTAGCCTTATATGTTCAGTCCTTAGCCAGTCAAATTGTGAGATTGGATCTTTCTGAGCCTTGTCGGGTATTAGCTTGTGTGGTTGCTCGTTCTTCCCTTCATGATCGTATCAGAGAGCGCTAGTATGATGATCACCACATTTTGGTTCTTCAGGATAGAGTCCGGCGAGGTGATGCTAGAGATGTGACTATAGGGGAGGATAGGGTGATGAGGATGCATGGTCGTATCTATGTGCCCAATGTAGATGGGCTTTGGGAGTTGATTCTTGAGGAGGCCAATAGTTCGAGGTATTCCATCCATCCGAGTACCACGAAGATGTACTAGGATCTGAGATACCACTATTGGTGGTGAAGGATGAAGAAGGATATAGCATAGTTTGTAGCCAAGTGTCTCAACTGTGAGTAGGTCAAATGTGAGCATCAAAGACCGGGAGGGTTACTTCAGCAGATTGAACTTCCAGAGTGGAAGTGGGAGCGGATCACCATGGACTTTGTGGTTGGACTTTCTCAAACTTTGAGGAAGCATGATGCTATTTGGGTGATTGTGGAACTTAGCTTTAGAAATCTAGTCGTAGCTAGAGCTGTGTGAACACGTATCCAGAATAGAATTCCGTCAACTCCATTAGCTCTTTTGGGTTATTTGGGGGTTAGGGGCATACTCGTAATGTGTTTTCGAGGTCAGTTGTGGATTTAGGCTTGAATTGGCGAAGGTGAGAAATTTGATGAATTCGACTGATAGGTGAGATTTTGATATCGGACTCAGAATGGATTTCCGGAAGAGGCAGCAGGTCCGTAATGTCGTGTATGATCTGTGTGCAAAATTTGAGGTAATTCGGATGAGTTTAGACGTGTTTCGGCATCGGATATGAATTCTATAAATTTCCTAAGTTCTTAGGCTAGAATCTATGCATAATCGATGATTTTGATGTTATGATATGTGTTTTTAAGGCTCGACAAAGTTTGAATGAGGTATTAGGGTTCGTTGGTAGGTTTCGTTGAGGTCTCGGGGGCCTCGGGTGTGTTTTGAGTGCCCAAACGGGCATATTTGGCCTTAGTCCTTTGCTGGTTTTTCTAGTTTTTTAGCAGTAGGTAAGTGTTCTCTGCGATCGCGTGAATCAGTCAGCGATCGCGTAGTGTTAGATGGGGGTGGTCAGAAAGTGTGCTTCGCGATCGCAGAAGTCCAGCCGCGATCGCCTTATTCTGGTCAGTTGGTCTCCGCGATCACACGCCCAGGATCGCGATCGCGAAGGTATCCTAAGGCTCGATGGGAGCATTGTTTTGCTCTATGTGGTCGCGTGGCCTCAGACGCGATCGCATTGTTGTAGGGTTAGAAGGTTTGCGATCGCGATGAAGGATTCCCAGGCGCGTGCTTCATTACCCTCCGCGATCGCGACTCATAGTACGCGATCGCATAAGGCAAATGCCTGGGCAGAATATTAAAACCCCAAATCCGGGGGTTTATGCCATTTTCATATTTTTTAATTTGAGAGCTCGGGAAGGGAGATTTTTTAAGACTTTTGCATATGGGTAAGTGATTTCTATCCCTTATATATCATATTCAATGATTCTTATATTAAATTCAACCTTTAATTTTTAAAATTATGGGAAAAATGGGATGAACTTTATAGACCAAATTATTGAGTTTTGGTTGGGTATTTGACCTCCGATTTGAGAGATTCCTATATGATTAGACTCGTGAATGAATGGGTGTCCGTAAAATATAAAATTTACCCGATTCCGAGACGTGGGCTCGGCGGACTTTTTGGGCGAATTATAGCTTATAAATAATTGACTATCTTGTTCCCTTGAAATGATATTTACACTGTGCAATCAATTTGAATAGATTTGGGCCACCCGGAGTCCAATACTAGTGGCAAGATCTTGGTATTGAGTTGATTAGTGCAGTCCAAGTAAGTAGCTTGCCTAATTATGTGTTGGGGATCTTCCCTTAGGCATTTTTATACTGATTTTGTTATGTGGACGGCGTGTACGTGAGGTGACGAGTGCGTACACGGGTCATAGTTTCTAAACTTCTATTTTCCCCCCATGAAAACGCTCATTTTCAGTCATATATTACTGCTTCCTATCTTAATTGAGTAGATAGCCTAAGTGTAAGCATGCCGACATGTTCTGACTTTAATTCCTCTTATTTGCTACTAGTCACATCACGCTTAGGTTGTTTTATGCTCTCCTTACCAGTTGTTTTTCCTGGATTGTTTACTTTAGCCATAATTGACATACTTCTGTTTGGCATATTTAAATTGGGACTACGGACCGAGATCCGTAAGCTTTCCCCCTACATTGCATTCATATTTAAATTAGGACTACGGACCAAGATCCAGGAGCTTTCCCCCCTGTACTGAGATGCATATTTAAATTGGGACTATGGATAGAGATCCGGGAGCTTTCCCCTGTACTGCGTAGCATGTTTAAATTGGGACTATGGACTGAGATCCGGGAGCTTTCCCCGTGTACTGCATTGCACATTTATTGTTGAGATATATGATGTGCTGAGCCGAGGGCTCTCTTTATGTTATTAAATCATTTCGTTTCCGTTAAACCTTTTTATCATTTCTTGTCTATCTTTCACTGTTTTAAAATTTGTATATTGACTTGTTTTACAAACTCGGTAGGGCCTCCACCTGACCTCGTCACTACTTGACTAGGGTTAGGCTTGGCACTTACGGAGTACCGAATGTGGAGTACTCACGCCCTTTCCTGCGCATGTTTCCCCATGTGCAGATCCAGGTACCAGCACTCAGTATCGCGGCTAGGAGTTGTCTACTTGCAGCCAGGAGACCACGAGGTAATTTTGCTGCGTCCACAGAATCCCACGAGTCCCCTTCTACTCTAACATAGACGTAGAAAGACTTGTACATTTTTCTCATTGTTTCCTTGTATAGAGCCATAATTGTTAAAGATCTTGTGACTATGTTGACATACCGGGTTTTGGGAAGTAAAATTGTATATGCTGAGCAGCTACGTTATATCTACTTGATATCCTTTCTGTCTTTATTTTATTGATTCTGTTATTTCCCGAAAATTCTAGGCTTACCTAGTCATAGAGACTAGGTGCCGTCATCATACCCTTCAGAGGGTAAATTGGGTTGTGACAACTACTTGTATCCATATCTGGGTGTGCTTAATATATTAATATTTTAGGGATAATTCAATTAGGAAGTCTAGTTAGCCTTCGGAAGAAGCTAATATAGAATTATTACCCGAGGTTTATTAACATAAACTCGCTCAAATTTATAAAATCGTGAAATACATTAGATCGTTATTTGATTGTAATTACGTATGCATCCAAACTTGTAGTTGTTGATCATTTTATTTTCTTTCTTAGGTTAGTTTACATTTTTTCAATTAGACATAAATATTTTCTCAAAACATTTCAATGTATTTGGCTTAGCATAATAAGTGTTAATTCTCTTACACGCCTAATCGCAACTGGCCTTACTGTAGAGTCGTTATAGAAAATGGGTACTTTACTATCTCCCTTGTACCTCTGATACTAAGGCTGACTCTGCAATTTTCTCAATCATGATGTCTAGAATTTTCTCGGTCCAATAATAAGACTCTTGATTTACTTAGTTGATGTAACTCTTTCGTTACCTCTTCTTTCTGGTCAGCCTTTATGTAGGACAAAGCTATCTTCCGATCAGTAAATCCTGACATTAGTTATTACTTTAGCTTTCCGTGGACGCTATGGAATATCCATGAAAAAATATTCTAACAATTTAATATTTTTTCTATGACCTGAACTCAATTCTTTCTTTTAACTTATACCAAAGTCTTCTATGGCTGTATGATTGTCAACATATATGATGCATGGATAATACTCTAAAATCTTGAGTGCATTGATAACATAACTAATTCGGGAACATGGATCGAATAATTCCTTCTATTCCTTCTCAGCTTTCTTTAAACATAAGCAATTACTTTTCATGTTCTTCCTGCCTCGTTGTTGTGTGCATACTAGCTTATCTTAGTTTCCACACATGCCAAAATTATTGTGCAACCCATATGATCTGGAATATCACCTTTTGATTTTATTTCTTCTTCCCGTTCAGTAGCCATGGTAGGTGCCACTTTCTTTTTGAGTGCTTACAATGTTGTTGTGAGACTATTGGTACACGGCCATTTCCTCTTTAGGTCATTGTTCTTAGGTTAAAGCCTTCTTCCTTATTTTCTCAGCTAGTCTTTCATTGTAGAACTTAAGGAACCTCTGACTCTTGTAACGCTGCGAGCTTATTACATCGAATAGTCAATGGAACTTTTTATATCCTTCCTCGCCTATAATTATCCATAGTTAGTTACCTCCACGCCCGTATGCTTGTAGGGTTGCTTCTGAACTAAAATTTTGACTGACTTCCAAGTGGTACTCTCTTTTATTTTCGTAACACTTATATGGTACCTTTAACTACCCCATTGCTATATAAATATTTCTCAAGGATTACAATATCATAACTGCGAGACTGAATTCACTATGTTGGGATTCACTATGTTTATCTCGTATGATCTACTGATTTGTCTGTATCCTTTTGTCTAGCCATAAATAGGCTCTTCCTGAATTAACTACTAACTACTCGTTGGCCCATTCTCATATCAATATTCTGCATAATGTTTCTTGTGTTATTTCCTTTGTCTTAACTTATGTCTTGCACTGGATCCTTATCTATCAATAACATCTCGAGCAGGAACTCATACTTCCTCTCTTTGACGTCGTGCTTGCATAAATGCTCTCGAATCGTAGAATATCAGTAGGCTTTGCATAAGTGCAATCTCATCCGTTTTTAATTTTATCGCATTTTTCCTTTACCATTTCATAATTACTAAAACCACTTAATTCTGACATAATGTCACGTCACTCCATATTCCCCCCTTTAGGGAAGTACTAAGATTTAGCTCTACGATGATCTACGTATAAATGTTTTACCTCTTCATTTTTTGGCGTATTTTCACATCATCGATGGCCCTTACTTGCCGTGCGGTAATCTTTATGTATCAAGGATAACAAAATTTCCTTACTCGTGAGGGTGACATTTAGTGTAACTGACACATATAGCCCCTGAAGATTAACTTTTCTCACATTACGTACTTTAGGGAAGTGTCTTACTGAATGACCATTCTCAGAATTTCTCATGAATCTTCTTTTGTGGTCTATTATATTATTGCCGGAATGAAGTCTGAAACTCTCATGATGTCGACCATTATCAAATCACTCAGTCCTAATCAATGTTTAGTTTATCTTGTTCGTCAGCCCATACTGATTTCTATTAATCTAAAGGACTAGTTTTTCCCTCTGGTAATCACGTTAGATTCACGAACTTATTTCTCGAAATAAGTATTTGACTTTATGGCCAATAATCTTTTGTTGTCTCAAGGCCTATCAGCTCTTGTATTTTCCTTTCATTTTCTATAGACTCTATAATAATATCATCCTTTTTTCTTTTTGGTCTACCATTTCCATACACTCTGGGTTATGCATGTTACTGATACAGAGGCACTAGAGTTGGCTTCTTATCGGTCACGGGATTTAGCGGTTTTCTGGTATGATAGTTTGGAGAGATATAGAGGTTCGAACGCCCCTCCAGCTGTGTGGAAGGAATTTTCTGAGGACTTTCTTCTTCACTGTTTTCCAGTTGAGATGCAATAAGCTAGAGCTGATAAGTTCTTGAACCTTAGACAAAGTAATATGAGTGTGCGAGAGTATAACATGCAGCTTGATTCTTTAGAAAGGTATGCTCCCCATATGGTGGTCGAGATGAGTGATAGGGTGCATATCTTCGTGAACGAGTTGGGACCACATATAATAAATGAGTACAAGACAACCTCCTTGATTGTGGGCATGGATATTTCCCATATTCAGACTTATGCCCAGACCTAGAGGATCGTAAGCGCCAGCAAAGGGTAGATAGAGAGCATGATAGGGGCCAGGATAAGCGGGCGAGATTTGTAGGGTATTCTAACAACTTCAGGGGTAGTGTTAGGCCCCAGTCTTCGAGGAGTTCATATTCACCTATAGCTAGTGCTCCTCCGTCGTTTTAGATGCCTCGGTATGATCGATTTACCTATTCTGGTCTAGGTCAGAGTTCCGGACATCATGCTCGCAATATTATAGGGATACTAGTCAGACGAGACCCCCAACACCCCGTTGTGATAAGTGCGGCAAGCCCACTTTGGACATTGCTGTCGAGGTTCTGATGAGTGCTATTCTTGCAGACAGCCTGGCCATATGATGTGGGATTGTCTTAACAGAGAAGGTGGTGGCAGGGCTCAACGCCTAACAGAGAAGGCGATGCGGGATATTCCAAACATATGGTACGAATATTATATGATTCAAATACCATAAAACACGACCTCGAGGCAATGCATATCGAAGGTCTTCGACCCCGATATAGTGTATATTGTAGGCCAACATAGAAAGGCGGAAAGTTATCAAGGTACACGTGCTCAAAGCTGATAAAAGTACACAAGATAGTACACACCCGTACTGTGGCATTAAATGGCTATACCAACCATCTTTCTTTACATTAAATAGTTGTACCAGCTGTATCTCTTTGTAATGATTACACGTGTACTATGTTAGGATTCCCCTTCTTATTTAAAGGGGACCCTTGTCACTTTGTAATACATATGATATTCAATACAAGATCAACAAAATTTTCTTCATATTGCTCCATTTATTTATTGCTTCCATTTATTGTTCTTCACTTATTGCTTATTGTGGATCATAAAGAGGCCATCTTCCAGGCCCATTATGTTTTTAGTGCTTCATTGATCACCCACTGTCAAGCATTCGATCTTGACCTCGACGCCTGCCCAACCACAATCGAGATTGGCCTCTTCGACACCTGGTTTGCCTAATCTGGTTCTTCTCACACTTATTTCATTTTTCTCGCCTCATATTCAGCGTCTATTGTCTAAAAAAATTTATTGAAATAGATCACATATTTTTATAACCACATAATCAAATAAAGTTCTAGTTATCATTTTCACGGCAAATATTCTTGATGTCAAACCAGATATGAAACAAAAGTTGTCGCAACTTATGTTCATGATTTTACTTAAACTTTAGGTCAAATATTACTTATTTTTTCTCCTAATTTATTTGTAATTAGGGGTTTATCCACTCTCTAAATTGAATATCTATGAGTCTAGTTTCTAACGCACTAAACGATTTATCAATACAACATTGGAGTTGAGAGATATAGGCATTGTTGCGAGACTGTTAGGTGACAAGCAGGTGTGTCACCTACTTGGTTAAATGAGAGCCCAAAAAGAGGCAATTTCGGGTCGGCCAAAGATCCCATTTAAAGGCTTATATCCTGCAATATAAATCTCATTGTATATCACAAATAACCAACCAAAAACCCCTGCAAGCTTCCTCCAAAATATTATCCACAAACCCTAATTGATTTTCTCTCTCTTTCAAGTTCTAATTGGGGGTATAATCTAGAGTTTGATGAACCAACATAAGGGCTGATTTATCCAACAACTAAGGTGAATTTACTGATCTCTTTCTTCAATTTTTTTTCTTCTGTAAATTCATGGTAATTCGTTCTATTCTTGTAAGAACTCACGGGACGGTGATCGGAAGCCGGCGTTCGAGTTATTCACTTGTAGAAAACTGTTTTGTTGATTGTTTTGTGTTGCTATTGGGCTGTGTGTTTCACTACTATTTTATGGAGTTTTGGAGGAGTAAGGGTGTGTAGAAACACCATATAGATGTAGGGTGGTGGGCTGGCCGCTCGTCATAACATTTCTGGGTCGTTTGACACTAGTACGGTGGTTATCTTATGTATGAAGTGATTAGGCTGTGTAGACTGTTTTGGGAGGCTCAATATGACTATTATTGATGTTGTTTGGGCTGTTAGGTGATTTTTTTGACTTGTGTGAAATGATAAATACAGGGGAGGTGCTGTCCGTTTCATTGTATAATAGGTTGTGGTCGATACATAGTTGTTATAATGCTTAAATGATAACGATAATATCGTTTCTCTTGTTGTAGACTAAGGAGTCATGAAATTTACATAGATTGAGGTTGGGAAGTATATATACAATGTATGTGTGGCTATCCCTTTCCCTTTTTTGCACGATCCCGATTGTACATAATGCAATGAATGAGTTTTTAAAGATACTCTACTCTCAGAAGCTTGTAGTACATTGTTTCCCTTCTTATGGAACAATTTATGTTGAGGTTTCTTTTATAATTCTTACGTTATCAATATTGTTGGTACTTCCTGATTCTTATAAGATTCTTGATGAAGAGTTAGTCCTAATAACATGTTTGGAGAATATCGACCTTACGTCAATCCAAAAGGTTCAGAATATGATTACAATGGGTCCTACATGCATATATATATATATATATATATATATATATATATATATATATATCTAGTTTACTCTACCGAGCCACACTCTTGTCGGCGGGGTACGACACCTATTGTGCAACGACTGATCAGTTGGGTTTTACCGAGCTCCATGTGGCCGGGTACGTTTTACTTAGCCTATTATGGTCGGGCACGATATGATGATAATGTTTTCCACATAGGCGTATGCTTTAAAATTTTATGTATATATATATATATGTATCACGCAATTCATGCCAGTATCCCTCAGAGGTACCCAGATGTTAGAGGCTATATATACTCTGTCTATGTTTACATTAATGTTCTTACTTATGCTTTCCTGACTTACATACTCAGTACTTTATTCGTACTTACGTCCTTTTTATTTATGGACACTGCATGTCATGCTGCAGGTTCTAATAGATAGGTAGACGCAACTCTCCCACCGCAGTAGGCTTCCCAGTTCAGTGGTTATTGGCGAGATCCCTTTTCCCGACCTGTCGTAGTTTTGGTATGAATTTTGTTGAAGATATTATGGGTATGTCGGGGCCCTGTTCCGATAGTGTTGCATCACTTATGCTCCTTTAGTGGCTCATAGACAGGTGTCGACTCATGTATAGTTTGGTATGCCTTGTCGGCTGATTTTTGTTGAATAGTCTTTCATGGAAGTGTGGTAGCTCGTACCTTATAGGTAGTTTCTTGGCAGTCTTGTCATTCCCATGTTATGAATATTCATTCCACGATCTTTCATCTTTTGTTGTTCATGATCCATATCTACCTTTTATAAGATCTCGTTGTACCTTAAAAATAACAAGGAAGGTTAGATAAAATGTACGTTAGTGCTCGACAAGTATGTCCCGGGTGCTAGTCATGATCCTATAGTTTGGGTCATGACAAACTTGGTATCAGATCAAGTCTATCCTAGGGGTTGTCCATGAGTCGTGTCTAGTATAATATTGATTATTCATGTGTAGCCCACCACATTTATAATCAGCAGACGACATGACATCTAGGGTGTTACCTTCTTCCTGAATCTAGATCGTGCGTAGAGTTGAGTCTTAAGTGTTCGTATGTAATAATAACCTTGCTTTCTTTCAGTGATGCCTTCGACTTGGAAGCAAGCGATCAGTAGACGGCTTGATATAGCTGCGGGAGAGGGTACCTGTCAGGTGCCTAAAGCCAGAGGAGGCCAACGTGAGGCTCAAAGTGAGATGCCATCTCATACCTCATCTGCTCCGTCTCATCCAAATGACAGATTCATTAGCACATTTTTAATACCCTTCGAGAATGATAGCTAATGCAAACAATTCACTTACCATTGTGGGTTATTCAAACCCCAGCCGGATCCTGATAGCGTCCTTCTCTTAAATTATATATGTTAGCTCTCACAGGGCATAACTGAGATGGGTGTGGCCACTTGTACATACCTCTGTGTCACGAGCCCAAACCACCCTTACCGTGATAGCGCCCTATCGCAGTACTAGGCTAGCCAATTCATCACTTATACCATAAAAGGACTTTTCAATTAATTCGTTTACAAATCAGATATTATGATAAATATTTAGTTTAAGCATTTAAGAACAAGTATAAATATATAAAACATTAAACACGGCCCGATCCCGAAGTCACTAGTCATGAGAAACTAAAAGAAAATGCAAGTCTGATATTGTTTACTTAATTCATGATAAGTCTAAGAAAAGAAATGCTAAACGACATGAAGGAGAAAGGCAAGGATGCGGACGCCGTGCAGCTACCTCGCAAATCTCCGGGATACTCTGAAAGGAGCAGATCAACTCTCACCCTAATGCCTAGGCACATGAATCTGCACACAAAGTGCATGGAGTAATGTGAGTACGCCAACTCAATAAGTAACAATTATAACTAAACGCTGAGTGCAGTGACGAGCATTTAAAATCATATAAATTTCATAACATGAAAACCGCACTGGAAATAACAATTTCAATTCAAGTTGTTCAAACCACTTGTTCAACATTTTCAATAGATGCTCTGTATAAAAGAAGAGTGAAAATAAATATTTCATAAAAACCAACCCCTCGGGCAAACCTCTCCGTCACTCGTGACTCAACTCTCATGAATCGGCACTCACGCTCAATAGGTACCTTACAATAACCATTGCGGCGTGCAACCCGATCCATATATAGTCGACTGCGCTCACCGGGGGTGTGCAGACTCTAGAGGGGCTCCTACAGCCCAAGCGCTATATCGCTACAGCGTCCAGCCCGATCCATATATATATATATATATATATATATAACACTGCAACGTGCAACCCGATCCATAACTATCCTCACAATCCGGCCCTCAGCATCACTCAATCATCAAGCCACTCGGGCATTTCAGTACAAACTCAGGAACTCAGCCCAAAATAACTTTCATTTATTAAAATAGAGTGATGAAGATGATTAAACAATAACATGTATAAATCATGATTGGGGTATGCTTTCTATCAAAAAAAGTGTGAGGATAATAGTAAGATACCCCTGCGGCTCCAAACAGTACGACACAAGACCCCAAACATGGCATTCAACCGAGGTTAACATAATCATTTCTAAAACTCATGGATATAATATAGAGTTTATCAAAATATGCAACTCTGCAGATGCCACAGAACGGACAAAGTCACGATCCCTACTGGTGCACGCCCACACGCCCGTCACCTTGCATCTGTGTCACCTCATTTATCGGAATAGTACGAAATTCTGGGGTTTTATACCCTCATGTCTAGATTTACAATCGTTACTTACCTCGAACCGGATGAAAATCTACTCCGCGGTGTTCTTATTGCTCGACTCGGCCTCAAATCACCCTGAATCTATTCAAAATTATATTCATATCATCAATATACGCTAGATAAACAAAACCCATGCGAAAATAATCAAATTACATCAAGAATCCGATAGAAATCATGAAACCATAATCATTCTCCTCTCACGAGTCTATACATACCAAATTTATGAAAATCTAACTCCGTTTGACCCCTCAATCACCCAATTCTTAGTCTCAAGTTCGAAGCCTTAATTCCCCAAATTTTAACCCCTAAATCCCACAAATTTCATGTTTAATCAGCTAAAGATCACCATAGAATCGAGTGTTGAGTTCAAAAACATTACCTCCAAGTGATTCCCCTTGAATCCCTCTTCAAAATCCCTCAAAAATCTCCAAGTCCGAAAACAAATCGGAAAATAACCCAAATTTCGAGAAGGCTTGAATTTATATGTTCTACCCAGCTAAACCGCACCTGCGATCACTTCCATCACACCTACGTGACCTCTTATTTGGTCCAATCAACCGCACCTGCGTTTTTCACTTAAATGCCCAGGACTTCATCTGCGCCGCAGACACTGCACCTGCGGTCCCGCAGAAGCGTCCACCTCACCGCATCTGCGGTTCTTCTCCACATGGACAAGTCTGCATCTGCGACCTCGCACCTGCGGTCCCCTATCCGCAGGTGCGGAAACATGAGAAACAATGCACCAACATCCATTTTGCTGCATTTTCCAAGTCCAAACCTTCCGATGACCATCTGAAATCACCCTGAGCCCCTCGGGACCTTAACCAAATATACCAACATGTCACGTATCAACAAACAAACTTAGTCAAACCCTCGGAATACTCAAAACGTCATCAAAACACCAAATTACCCTTAGATTCAATCCTAAGGATTTCTCAACTTCGATATACGCCAAGGATGTCGAAACTAACCAAACCACGTCTAAATGACCTGAAATTTTGCACACACATCACAAGCGATATTACAAACATATTCCAATTTCCAGAATTCCATTCCGACCCCGACAGCTAATTTTCCACTATCGACCGAAAATTGGCAAAAATCCAATTTCAATAATTCAAACCTAATTCTATCACGGACCTCCGAATAACATTCTGAACACACTCCTAAGTCTCAAATCACCTAACGAAGCTATCGAACAATAAAACAAAATTTCGAGATCATTTACCTATAAGTCAACTCCCAGTTGACTTCTCCAACTAAATATTTAACTTAATGGACTAAGTGTCTCATTTCTCTCAAAAATAACTCTGAACCCGAGCCAACCGACCCGAAAAAACATAATAGAGCTGAACAATGAATAATGAAGCAGAAATGGGGAAAAATAGGGCAAACTCTCGGAACGAACGACCGGGTCGTTACACTCTGTTACTGTTTAAGGTAACTCAAAATGCTTATACTTCTCTGCCTGAATTTTAAATACTGATAATCTTTATTAATTAGGTGCCTCATACCCTTCTTCACCTTACTTATTTTACATGTTGAAGCTTGTATCTATATTCTGAATCTCTCATTGCCTTTCAGCATAGAGGTGGATAGATATTCTTGCCATGAGGCTCCTTATCAAGAGACTTACACATCTTAGTACACACATGATCCACTAAAAACCTTACATTTACTCATAAGCATCATGAAAAATCGCATTACCCTTACTCAACTCTTCCATAGACATAGTAATTCTCATACCAACTGCTTTTCTGGATGTAGGTATTGTCTTATTACGAATAGAAGTTAGGATTTTAAATTCTTATAAGTGAGCTCTATCACATGATCTAGAGTAAGAAGAAAGAGTGACAACCTTAAATGCCATGTATCCTACTGCTTATAAGTGTGGTGCACAACACACCCATAAACAAGACTCTACAAGACACGCCTTGTAGACACACTGGGACAGATCTGCTCTGATACAACTTTTTTCACGACCCAAACTGATGGGCCGCGATGGGCACCCGGTACCTTACTCAACCGAGTACCAACATAACGTATCTTTCTTATTACATCATCATAAGTAAGTGGGCCACAAGGGGCATCATGAGATAACCAGAGTAAACATGAGGGAATACCCAACATAAAACTACCCAACCTGATATAGAAACTCATACCTGTGCATACGAGCCTATATGGCCAATATGATACATTATATACTTAAAATATAGGCCGACAAGGCCATATAAGTATCAGTATACATGAAATCTGTCTACAAGACTCTAAGAGTACATACTTATCATAGAGGTCGGGACAGGATCCCGCCATACCAAAAAATACACGTCTAAATCATACTGACCAAACTAGCAACTCCGGAGCAAATGGAGCGCACCAACATTTTCTACTGAGCAGATAGCCTACTTAGAGGACTCTTGACCTATCTGTCGGGACCTGCAAGCATGAAACGCAGTGTCCCCTTGCAAAATGCACATCAGTACAAATAATGTACCGAGTATGTAAGGAATGAAAATAAGTAAATAATAGACATGAGAGAAACATGGAGTAAAGTACTCGACATGTAAGTCGGAATAACTCTGTAAATCATGAAATACTCATAGCTTCATGCACATGCATATAAATGTCATGTCGTGCATAGGTACATGTGTTCATAACACCATCAAGCCTCTGAGGGCATCCTATCACATCATCTCGGCCACTGTGGGCAAAATCATTAATGTATACCAGTTGATCAGGTGGTGGTGCATATATAACGCCCTAACCTTTTCTCATATCCCATATACATATATACGCGTATATAACTCCATCTACTCATGTGTCAATGTACATGTATAAATCAATGCAATGCATGAGAAGTACATCAATAAAATCTCTCGGAGTATCATTAGACCATTATGCCTTTAATTAATATCATAAAGTAAATTTTATCAACTTTCGTATTTTCTCAGGCCCATGAAGAGATGATAGAATAATAGGACACGTGGGGAATCAAGAACATAAGCATCTCTAGTATTTCTATGAATAGAGTCATTTATGGAAGTTGTGCATTTTCTTGTTTCCTTTGTATCGTACGGATCATGCAAAAAGAAAGAAGGGATAGTCTTAATATACCTGAGCCGATTCTTTTGACATTCCCTCTAACACACATTCAAGATCCGAGCGAAGGTCTCCCACTGCCGGTGCCTGAGCCTGTCCCGCTGGAGCATCTTCGGTGGGAATCTGATCCTAAATAGTAGGGGGATCAACTAGTACTGCCCTGGCTGCTGCATGGGCTGGCCCCTACATCTACCACGGCCTCAATTGCGGCATCGACCTCTCGCTGGTCTAGCTGGTGGCTGATCACCCTGATCGGTAGTGTGAGTCGTCACCATCTGTGAGAGAAGGAAACAACAGAATTTTAGATTTCTAGAATCAACAAAATGACACGACAAAATTCATGAAAAATAAGATTATTCCTAAGGGTTCCGTAGCCTCTCGAAGATAAGTACATATGTCACTGTACCGATCCGCAAGCCTCTACTAAACCTGATCATGACCGTTGAGTCCTATGTAACCTAGGCTCTAGTACCAACTTGTCACAACCCTAAATCCTAAATCGGCCATGATGGCGCCTATCGTGGAACTAGGCTAGCCAACATTTACATATTTACAGTCTTTTTCCAATATCCTAACTCATTTTCATCATTTCAATGACGTGAGTAAATTACTGAATCTATTAAGCAAAACAAACAGTTAAATAATCTAAAACCATCCCTGATCCGGAGTCAACATGTCATGAGATTCTAAGGAGTATACCAAAAACTCTACTATTATAATACAAAAACTCGGAACACAGAACTAGTTACAAAATAAGAATGGGAAAACAGAGATGCTGCAGACGTTGAACATCTACCTCTATATTCCGACTCCGCACGGAAGTAGATGCAACAACGCTCGGTATCAACACCTATTTCTGCACACAGGGGTGTAGGGAGTAATATGAGTATGCCAACTCAGTAGTAATGAAAATAAATCAAGTCTAAGCAGTAAGAAACACATAAAATCAAATCATCAGTTCCCAATTTGCACAACCTTTCTTTCCAACAGTATATACACATATATATGAAATCAACATGCCTTAAAAGCCAATTCCAATAAAATCCTTTGAAAAAAGTGTTTTCCAACAATTTAAAAAATAAAAATAACTAAAGAATTAGGTGTAAAATTAAATAATTCATAAATAGCCCCTCGGGCAAAAATATGAATCATAAATCGCCCCTCGGGCAGAACCTCACTCAGCACACCTCACAGCCTCTCAATATCAGCCCCTCGGGCAACATCACTGTCACTCATGCCTCCTAGTCACTCGTCACTCGGCACTTATCACTCGCACTCAGTTGGTACCTGCGCTCACTGGGGGTGTGTACAGACTCCGGAGGGGCTTCTTCAGCCCAAGTGCTAATATCAAGCCACCTCGTGGCATATCATATCCTCACAATCAGGCCCTCGGCCTCACTCAGTCAGAAACTCTCAAAAGCCCCTCGCGCGTATCAGTAAAACGGGGTACTTGACCCAAATCATCATTTTATATCTCAAAATAGTGTAAATAAGGTTGATTTTCGAAACCAGTTAAACATAATATGACTGAGTCTAAATTATAACTCAACACAATGAGGAAAATAGCAGTAAAATCCTCCAAGGGGTCTAAACAAGTCGGCACGAGTCCCCAAACATGGCTTATAGCCCAAATATAGCAATAGTTCTTAGAACATAATTTAACATATGATTTAGAGAAAAAAATAGGCAACTCAATAGTTGTCGTGGAGAGGACCAAGTCCAATCCAAAAGTCAGTGCACGCCACATACTCGTCATCCGACATGTGCGCCATTCTAAAAACAGTGAGAAATACGAAGTCCGGGGTTTCATACATTCAGGACAAGATTTATAGCCATTACTTACCTCTACCGGGGAACAATACTAATCCGCGATGCTCTTGCCCCTCAAATCGGCTCCCGATTGCTCCAAATCGAACCAAAACCTGATTAACATCATCAATATACTCTAAAGGAACAAGGCTCAAACAAAAATTATCAATTTTAGGCAAACTTCTCGAAATTGGCCAAACCCGAGCCCCGGGCCCACGTCTCGGAATTTTATAAAATTTACATCACTAGAATCCTCATCCTCCCACGATTTTATACATACCATGAACACCAAAATCGAACAACATTTGCCCACTCAAATCATCAAAAGAAATTTCCAATTCGCATGCACCTAACCTTCCCAATTTTGTGTTTAAATTCAACAAATTTCCGGTTTGATTACTTAGAAAACGACATAGAATCGAGTTATGAAGTCCAAAATCGTACATCCAAGTGATTCCCTTCTATTTACTCCTCAAACCCTCTCAAAGAGCTCCAAACCCGTTCAACAATGGAGGAAAAATAGACTCAATTTGCAAAACTGGCCTTTTAAAACAAACTTACTGCGATCGCGGGACCACCCACGTGACCCCGAAGAACAAACTTACTGCCTCTAAATTTTACCCATTGGAATCGCACCATTTCCCACGCGAACTCAAATCTTTCACTCCCTAACCTATGCGATTGCATACCCATACACGCGGTGGCAAAGAACAATTGCAACAACCTCACGCGCCCCATTTTTCTTCTACGTGATCGCACAATGAACCACGCGACCACACTGCTCTGGCTGCCCAACCTATGTGATCGGAAACCTCATTACGCGATCGCATAGAAAAAATCGGCCTGCCTCCAACATTATTCTACGCGGTCGCGGATGAACTCACCCGATCGCAATGAAGAAAGCGCTGCTGCTAAAACACCAGAAAACCCACAATCTCCCAAAGACCAAAAGTGCCCGTTTGAGCATCCGAAACACACCCAAGGAACCCGGGACCTCAACCAATCCTACCAGCACACCCCATAACATCATTCAAACTTAGTCGAGCCTTAAAAACACCAAAAACACCAAAATTACATCAAATTCAAGCCTATGAACTTTGAAACTTCTAAATTTCGCCAATGATGGTGAAACCAACCAAAACACATCCGATTGACTTGAAAATTTGCACGCATATCCAAAATGACATTACGAACCTTATCCAACTTCTAGAATTCCATTTCAACCCAGATAGCCTATTTTCCACTACTGACCAGAAATCGCCAAAAATTAACTTTCGCCATTTCATGCCTAATTCTACATCGGACATCAAAACTTCATTCCGAACACACTATAAGTCCCAAATCACCTAGCGAAGCTATCGAAATTAGAGGTCTCAAGCCTGACAGAATCGACAGCCTCGGAAGGGCCCCCCATCTCGAGCCGTAGACGATGACTCACCCTCGCGATGAGAGCCGATTACGTAGAATGACAAACATATATAAAACTCTCCTCAGCAACGACATCTCGTTTATTTCTCTGAGAAGGACCCGCCTCATCGAGAATGTCCTTATCTATGGAGGATCTTCTCTGCCTATTGTCCTCACTCGGGCCTTTCCTCTCCTCGAAGGTGCACGATCTCATTTCGAAAAACCTGCCAACACCTGTAGTGACAGAGTTATTACGCACAAAAGGAAACATCCATAATAAGGGATACCACACGGCTCACACTATGGTGCTTTCTTTCCCATATGCCCTTCGAGAGATCACTCCACTTGCGCTCGTCATATGTTCAGGAAGCTGCCAACCTTCGATTTCAGTCCGCAAGATCGGGGACCTTCCCAGGCATCCACGTGACCGCTCAAAAAGAGAAAAAGAAACACTCTAATAAATCGATAAAAACAAAAGACACTAAGTCACGACGTGGAACTTACGTTTGAAGCTCCATTTTTTGGGAAAAGAAAGGAACTCCGCTGAATGATATTGACGGTCCTTACCCGAACAAACCGACTCATGCATCCTCCGCTTCGGTCTTCGTCATCACTGGCAATGAAAATCCTGGTGGACCGGCATCGTAACGCAATTAGGCCTCGACAATGCTGAGGCCGATATAACCTAATAAGGTTGCTGAGGGTAAATTCGATCTCAGCCTTTTCTGTGAAACACCTCATCATCAGCACTATTCGCCAAAAGGATGGATGAATTTGTGCCAGGGTGACTCGGTACCTTTTGCAGAATTCGAGCACATGTCAGTCGAGGGGGCTTAATGTAAATGGCTATGTATAAACGTTCAAGAATCCATCTACATAAGTCATGAAGTTCTTTTCTCGATAGGGTATCTCCAGCATCACATCCCCCCACACCCGCCACAGTCTCTCCTCACCGCCTCGAGGTGGTTTTCTTCTATTGACCGGACAAACCTCGAAGCATGCTCTCGATGGCCTAGGGCATCGATGGTTTCTCTAATGCAAAGTATTTTTTCAAAACGAGGCAGTACAATGTGAGCTCACGATACGCCGGTGATGTACCACCAGCCAGGCTACGGGCAGAGGAAGAGTTTCCCTCTTCTTGGTTAACAGATTAGGGCACGACAGCCATAGCTACTCAAAGCAGATATAAGCAGGAGAAACGTAAGTAGTTTTCGCAAAGATGGCAAAGGTATGAGAAAGTTGAAAGGAAAGCTAAGTTATTGCAAGAATGCAAGAGTTAGAATGAAGGAGAAACCAGAATATATATAAAACAAAAAGTGGCTAACCAACTACTTTGAAGGCCATTCAATTTCTTACAAGTCATCATAACGTTTGGGGAAGTGTATCAGTGGGACCACCTCGATCTCTTAACGGTAACGTCACATAAATGATACCGTCATAGGGGGTTCAAGGAATCAATGCTCGCATGTCGACCTAGCCTCGAGAAGGTGTCCGATAGCGAGGAGATCGACTATTGCAAGTGTGAGTTCCGAGGGACCTAAGAGTAGAAGCGTAAAAGTTAATCATTGTGTAAGCATTACGGGACAAGGGTTTGTGCAATATGCGACAAAAAATATTCTATTTCAAAAAATATATATTTACATAAGTGTTTTATACAAAAGATTCCCCTGAAGGGTCCCATATACAGAAAAGGGAAAAGGCAAAAAGAAGGAAAATCTACTCTTCGCCTCCGATGCTGTCCGAGCCGCTTTCGAAGCCCTCATTCGATGTACTCTGTGAGCATGTGATTTTTCACCTACCAAATGCCCCTACAAAATTCGATAAATAAATTAATTTCATAGATTTTGTTGATTTTCAGTGATTAATTGTGAAAGATTTGTATTTTTTGGCATATACATAATTCATCTTTTTAAATTTGTTCAAAATGGCATCACTATTATCAAAGAATTATAAAGTTATAATTAACTGAATAATAGACGAGTGATGGTTATTTAATGTAATGTAGTTTTAATAACTAATTACTAAAACTAATCATTTTTATTCATTAAATTATAGATTAATTAGGAATATAAAATTGGTCATTTTATTCTTGATTAATCTGTAAATAGATGAAAAGTAAGGTCTAAATTAGTTACTATATTTTTTGGATTAAATTAGATTATAACTTAATTAGAATAATTAGTTTAATTAGTCAAAGAAGTCAAAAATCAGACCTGGGCCAAAAAAATACCCAGGCCCAATCCCTATACACTCAAACTACCTAGCCCAATAAATCCCTCAACCCGGCCTTTACCACTTAGTCCAAACGACACCGTTTAATAGGTGTCAATACAGCCGTTGATCTTTCCAGATCCAACGGCTGAGAAGTATTCGATACCTAAACTATATATATGTCCAAACCACACCCCACCCCCTCATTTCACCAAAGCCTCACACCCCCCTCCCCTGTCCGTCTCTCTCTCATCTCTCTAAACCTAAACCCTAGCTGCCCCAGAATCCCACCGCCGTCCGGCCACCGGACCTCCTCCAATCACCCCCAAATTTTCACCCTATGGTCCTCTCCTCCCCTTTAACCCCATCCCACCATCAGCTTCTCTAATAACCCACTCGAATCCCGTCAATTCCAGATCTAAGAAACTGTCAGAACCGTAATGTGTGCTAATGGCGAATCCGAGCGGCTCCATGACTCAAACTCACATGAGTCTATGGCTCTTGACAAGATCCGTCGATTCATGTGAGTAAGGGTCACCTTTGAAAGTCGCCGTAGTCTGGCTTAACTCCGGTTAGTCACCGTAGTTCGTCCAAACCCCTCAAACGGGTATCCCCATTTCTTTTCTATGTGTCTTGATTTGTCAGCATAAATAGGCCCTAGATACATACATGCCCCCGACCTTAACTCCAAACAATAATAAAAATCACATATTATAATCGTGGGCACATTTCATCTGGCGCGGTTACAATGTGTCCAAAAACAAACAAGGGCACGCCATCGTGACTTGTTTCAAGATAATTCATAAATACTAAAAGCGGTTAAAAATGAAATGGCTAAATGCACAATAGGCTAAAATATGCAAATAATCAGATAATTTAGGCCAAATATTAATAGTTAAGCGACCGTGCTAGAACCATGGAACTCGGGAATGCCTAACACCTTTTCCCGGGTTAACAGAATTCCTTACTCGGATTTTTGGTCGCAGACGATTTAAAACAGAGTCAAAATTTCCTCGATTTGGGATTTCAAAAACAAAACGGTGTCCCGGAGCATCGTAAAAAATCCGGGTGGCTACTCTGAAATTAACAAATAAATCCCAAATCTGAATAATGTCACTTTAATTGGAAAAACTCCCTTACTACCTTTTTATTTATCGAGGGTAGTGGAAAAAGGAGGTGTGACATACTCGGCATCATCACTTCCTCCTTCAGGGCCCTGGCCTCTTCAATCTCGGCAGAGAGATCAACACCTTTGGTGCTCACTTCCTCGAGGGCTTGACTCCTGGACTGAGCACGGGCATAAGCAATTGCCCGAGCCAGCTTCATCTCAGCCTTCTCGATTATCTCCCTTGCCCGGTCATTCGCAGCAGCATCATCCCTCTTGTACGAGGAGAAATATTCACCGGCCTTAGCCTTGGCCTAAAGTGATTAATTGGGGCTAAAAAATGGCCATAGCCTGAAATATGTTGTCTTTTAGGCTGAATTTCACTTTTTAGGCAACCCCCTAGGTAGAAAGATACCTTTAGTCTAAAATTTTGTAAGGAATAAATTATTATCTCAAATTACCTTAACCTACACTCGGGAGTGGCAACTCATGCCCCCGACCCTCAACTCCAAACATTAACAAAAATGTACATACTAACCATGGGTGCATTTCATGTGACGTGTTTGCCTTGTGCTCAAAAACAACAAGTGCACACCATCGTGACTTGTTTAAGATAAATCCATAAACGTCCTAATAGATCTTAAAATTAAAACGATATTTCAAAAATAGAAGACATAGAGAATGATAAAAGATTTCCTCAAATAGGCATTATAAAATCGGCACGACCATAGTCTTGACTACGTAATCTACACGCTGTTGCGACAACTCATGTACCCGTCTTCAACTTCAAACTATAATAAAAATCACATGTTGTAATTGTGGGTGCATTTCATGTGGCGTAGTTATAATATGTCCCAAAAACAAATAAGTGCACAACATCGTGACTTATTTTAAAACAAATCCATAAATATTAAAAGCGTTTTGAAGAGTGAAAAAGGCTAAATGCACAATAGACTAAAACACGTAAAACAATAAGATAATATAGGCCAAATATTAATAGTAAGAGACTGTGCTAGAACAACGTAACTCGGGAATGCCTAACATTGTCTCCCGGGTTAACAGAATTCCTTACTCGGATTTCTGGTCGTAGACAAATTAAAACAGAGTCAAAATTTCTGTGGTTTGGGATTTTAAAAGAAAACGGTGTCCCGGAGCATCGTCAAAAATCCGGGTGGCGACTTTGAAAACTAAAATAAATCCCAAATCCGAATAATGTCACTTAAAGTGGAAAAGCTCCCTTATTACCCTTGTAAGCATGTGATTTTTACTTGTCATATCGTCCTATAAAAATCTCAATAAATCAATTGGTTTTATGATTTTTTGTTAATTTTCAGTGATTAACTGTGAAAGATAAAATAAATCCCAAATCCGAATAATGTCACTTAAAGTGGAAAACTCCCTTATTACCCGTGTAAGACTGTGATTTTTACTCTCCATATAGTCCTATAAAAATCTCAATAAATCAATTGATTTTATGATTTTTTGTTGATTTTCAGTGATTAATTGTGAAAGATTTGTATTTTTTGTATATCCATAATTCATCTTTCAAAATCATTAAAAATTGCATCACTATTATCAAGGAATTATAAAGTTATAATTAACTAAATAATAGACGAATGATGGTTATTTAACGTAATGTGGTTGTAATAACTAATTACTAAAAATTAATTATTTTTATTCGATAAATCACATATGTAATTAGGAATATAAAACTGGTCGTTTTATTCTTGATTAGTCAGTAAATGGATGAAAATTAAGGTTAAAATTAATTAATGTATTTTTTGGATTAAATGAGATTTGAACCTAATTAGATTAACTAGTTTAATTAATCAAGAGAGCTTTAAATCGGCCCTGGGCCAAGAAATACCCAGGCCCAATCCCTATCTCTATACACTCAAACGACTCAGCCCAATACACCTCATACCCGGCCCTGTCCGGCCCCAGTACCTAAAAGGACACCGTTCAATTAAATTGAAAGATCTCAACTGTTGATCTTTCCAGATCCAACGGTTGAGAACTCATTATCCATTAACTATATATATGTCCAAACACTCACCACCCCCCTCATTTCCATACAAGTCTAACCCCCACCAAACCCTAGCCGCCTCCCCTCCCCTTCGTCTCTCTGTCTTCTGCCTCGACCAAACCCTAGTCTCCCTAGGTTTCCGCCACCGGAACTCTCCTAACGGCGGCAGACCATCTCCAAACCACCCCAAACTTTCACCCTACAAACCTCTCCTCACCCTTAACCCCATCCCACCATATGTTTCCACAAAATCCCACCCAAAATCACACGATTTCAGTTCTAAGAACCTGAAAACCCTAAAATGCTACAACAGTCGACTTCGAACGATTCAACGGTTCGGACCTACATGAGTCAGTTGCTCTTGATAAGAGCAGTTGATTCATGTGGGTTTGACTCGTTTTCAAACCCTCCGGAGTCTGGCCAAGGTCCGGCTATTTCATTTTTTGCCGGCAAAACCTTTCTTTTACGGGTACCCCCCATCCCCTCTCTTTTCTATATGATTCGTGTTTTTTAAGCATGAACAAGCGTAGTTTAATGAGTTTTCATTTCTTCTTATTGTCACTGTTTACTTCTGACTTTATCACTGTTTTGGGTACTTTCTTTTACTTGTTCATGCTGGATTAGTTCGAAGCCCCAAAATATATTTTTAAAACGTGTTCTTAGTTTAGACTTGGTTCACACATGCATGCTTAGATTAATTGAACCCTGTTTGGATATTGGAATGATATAGTTCAGGTTTTGATTATTCATGAGTTTTAAATGTGCTTCATGTTCTTGCAACAGTTGATTTATCATGTTTAGTTTTTCTTTGTATATTATGCTCAACTGTTCGACTCCCTTACCTGTTTTGTGATTTTTAGTTTATTGTTGAATTGATTTCGCCTCAACTCATATTTAATTTAGTAGTTTGATTAGTTAACTATTAATTAGTTTGATTAGGTATACCTTTGAAACTAAGATAACTAACAGTATAATTGGAAACTAACTCTAAGGACCTAAACTAACTAACGTAGAACCTGAAAATAGCTCACCTAAAATCAAAGATTGATTAGTGAGTTAATCATCTAGATTAGTCAACATTTAATAAGCTAATTACATACTAAGTTAAGAGTTAGTTAATTGAAGCCTTCACTAATGGTTCATTAAATTGATCACTCAATTAGGTTGATTAAGTATAATGACTCAAATCGAGTTAATCACAATTAGGTTTAAATCTAAAATAATTCACCAAAGCATAAAGAATCAAGATTAGTTTTAATTAAGCCAAGTAAACTAGCATCAAGCTAATAATACTTATCAGTCCTAGTTAACTAAGGAACCTGACAAGGTTTAGGTAATTAGAGTTAAAATAATAACCCAGGTGAGTTTAACCTTTATTACCCAATGGTAAATTCAGGGACTCCAGGGGTACATTAGGTAAGTCAGTTTAGGAAATCAGATTTTTAAGGTTAAAATGGTCTTTTAATAGATAGGAAGGTTCTAGAATAGGGGGAGTTGTCCCAATGATAAGGTTGATAGCTGACCTATGTACTATTTAGTAATATATTTCAGCTTTTGGATAAGGAATTTTCCAAAGAATATCCCATTCCCAAAAATCCTATAAATAGACTTTCTTTTTACATATTCAGAGACTTTTTTTTTTAAACTTGGGCCTTGCTGAAAATCTGGATACAGAAATTTAATATACACACGCACAGTAGAAATCCTATACTGAAAGAACACTCGATTAGGTATAGAAATATCTGAAAAAATCTGGTTTTCTATAGTCTTGGTATTCTTGAACTTGGGTGGTAGCTGACTAGTTGTTTTGGGTTTTGAATGTTTATCTAGTTGAAATCTGTTTTCTTGTTGGTCCTGCTTCAATTTCTGGTTTTCCAAGCTCTCACTTTCTGGGCTTCTCTACTGATGGTTTTGTTTCCTGTTAGTTGCTGTGTTGATCTCCAGTTTTTAGCATTTGACCTTTATTTGGTCAAGTTTTCTGCTATTTTACTCTTAAAAGGGTGTGTATTAACTCATATGTTCTCAATGAAATGCTGGACTGGAATCTTCTTCTTCTACTCGCTGCTTAAATTAGTTGTTCTCGATAAAAGAGGTTGTTTCTTCTGCTTTATGTAAATGTGGTTGTATAAATGCTTATTGGCATGATGATGATTATGTGAGTGTGATAGGTACTGTTTTGCTGTTGGTATTTCTTTGCTGGAGTATTCTGTTTATTTCAGGCTAAAGGTATATAAATGTAGTTGATAATCGTAGTTCCACCTCCTAAAATTGCTGCATTATGGTGTAGAATCCGACCTTCTCTGTGGTCGGGTTCTCTCTATACATGTGCAGAAAATATGCTTTCAATTGAGTCTCTTTGGCCAATAAATAGATTCAACAAGCAAGTCTCCGGGTAGGTTATTATTAACATTCGGGTACATGAGTTTGACCTTCCAATGGTCTAATTCACTCCACAATAGTGCATAAACAATAGCATGTCCCTGAAGTCACCTCTGCTAGGGCATAAAATAAGTAGTCAAAAGGCCCACCTAGAGTAAGGAATCTTAATCTCTTAAAATGATCAGATTTTGTCTCTATAAAAGCCTAAAAAGTCAAAATTATAGTATAATTGTCAAGAGGAACAAAAGATGAGATCTATGGAGCTTAATTTGACTCTTTTTTATGGCCAGATTTAGTCCAGAAAAGGTCTGAATATGCTTTGTTCTTCTAAGAGCGTCATTAAGGATTGAATCTAACCTCCTTCATGATTAAATTCATCTTTTGACAATACTCAAAGGTATATCCTCAACACTGTCCACATAATAAAGTGTTGGACATACAATCTTAGATTAATGATAAAAGGTGTTCTTATTTGTGTTCCATGTTCATTGAAGAGACTAAGTAAGCAGGTCTCCATATGGATTTAGACTTAGGTTAATGTTGGCATTATGGGATTAAAATCTGATAGATTCATGGTATGGTTTACACCAAGAGAATGCATAAATAATTCTGTTTTGTTAGTGTAGCTTAGCATAGCATTATCAGGTTTAAACTTGACCTTCTTTCATGGTCCTGTTTTGTGTGGTGGGTGCTCAACACTTAATTAGTTTGTGTGTTTTATAAATTACAAAAAAAAGAGGGCTGCAAATGTACAGTACGACGAATCCAAATGTGGAGCAACTATTTAGGATTTAAATTTTTAGTTTCTTTGATATTCATAAAAAATGTATTTTTACAGAAGTTGTATTTTCTCTTCATAAAAATTGTAATTCGTTCATTTACGCACTTTGCAATCTTGTAATTTAAGGGACTGGACTGTATATTCGTTTTAGCCCTTCAACTGATAGTGTTCAAACTAAATTTTGAGGTGATTTTCCTGGAACTTTGAATCTGTTTTGCTCTAAAAAGTAGTTCAAGGATAAAAATAGGTGTTTAATCGAAGTATTCAAGTCAGTCCACATGAAACCTTTCGTAAACATTTATTTGATTTTCATAAATGGTTATTTCAAAATTCAGTTGTTTCAATATAAGTGGATTTAGTAGATTATTTTTGGTTCATGTTGTATCCTATTAAATTTTCTGAAATCGATGTATGAACACTTTTGAACCTTGAAGCATGTGATTAGTATATCTAAAAATTGACAAGAACTGTTAAATTGGTAAAATTGCATGTTCTATGTTCTTCGTTAGAAATTACAAAGTTCTAGAAAAAATAAAGTAATTTTAGCTTACCAATTTGAAGCGAGACCAGTAGATAATGTATTTACGTGTCTATAATTCTTATAGGTGTATGTATATCAACACGAATGAGGTGCATCTTGATTAACACATTTTCTATCATTTACCAAACTAGGAAAATAAGACCTTTAAGATTTGATTAAGAATTGAATCTCCTAACTAACAGTCTTCTTACAAAAATAGCCAAACTAGGATGGCCTAAAGTGATTAATTGAGGCTAAAATATGGCCATAGCCCGAAATATGTTGTCTTTTAGGCTAATGAATTTCACTTTTTAGGAAACCCCCTAGGTAGAAAGATACCTTTAGTATGAAATTTAGTAAGGAATAAAGTATTATCTAAAATTACCTTAACCTACACTCGGGAGTGGCAACTCATGCCCCCGACCCTCAACTCCAAACATTAACAAAAATGTACATACTAACCACGGGTGAATTTCATGTGACGTGTTTGCCGTGTGCTCAAAAACAACAAGTGCACACCATCGTGACTTGTTTAAGATAAATCCATAAACGTCCTAATCGATCTTAAAATTAAAACGATCTTTCAAAAATAGAAGACATAGAGAATGATCAAAGATTTCCTCAAATAGGCATTATAAAACCGTCACGACCATAGTCTTGACTACGTAATCTACATGCGGTTGCGACAACTCATGTACCCGTCTTCAACTTCAAACTATAATAAAAATTACATGTTGTAATTGTGGGTGCATTTCATGTGGCGTAGTTATAATATGTCCCAAAAACAAATAAGTGCACGACATCGTGACTTATTTTAAAACAAATCCATAAATATTAAAAGCGGTTTAAAAAGTGAAAAAAGGCTAAATGCACTATAGACTAAAACACGTAAAACAATAAGATGATATAGGCCAAATATTAATAGTAAGCGACCGTTCTAGAACCACGGAACTCGGGAATGCCCAACATTGTCTCCCGGGTTAACAGAATTCCTTACTTGGATATCTGGTCGCAGAAAAATTAAAATAGAGTCAAAATTTCCGTGGTTTGGGATTTTAAAATAAAACAGTGTCCCAGAGAATCGTCAAAAATTCGGGTGGCGACTCTGAAAACTAAAATAAATCCCAAATCCGAATAATATCACTTAAAGTGGAAAAACTCCCTTATTACCCTTCATTAACATAGGGGTAGTGAAAAAGGAGGTGTGACACGTACTAGCCATATCTCTTTACATTAATGACGCATGTACTATGTTGGGATTCCCCCTCATATATAAAGGGGAACCTTGTCAGTTTATAACGCATATGATATTCAATGCAAGAACAAGAACATCCCCTGCTCTCTGACTAAAACATTCTCTACAATTGCTTCATTAATTTATTGCTTCTTATTTGTTGTGTTCTTTAATTATTCTTCATTTATTACTCTCTATTGATCATAAATAGGACATTCTTAAGGCCTTCAACACTGTTATACTGTTATCGATCGCCCCTGGTCAAGCTTTTAAAGCTCGACCCCGAGGCCTTTTTGACCTCCCTCGAGATTGGTCTCCCCGTTACCCGGTTTGCATAATTTCGTTCCTTTCACTCTTATTTAATTTTTCTCGCTTCAGATTTAGCATCTATTGCCTAAGCAATCAGTTTTAAAATAGATCACATATTTTTAGAACCACATAAGAAAATATAATTGTAATTACCATTTTCAAGGTAAACAATAACTATATAAAATCTTTTTTTTTCAAACCATGCTTTTTCTTTACAAAAAAATTTCACCCAAAATACCATATCAAATATATATATATATATATATATATATATTACGGTATCAAGGTTATTAAAATTACGGGTTGTAACAACCTTCTCCCTTTTAGAACATTCGTCCTCGAATGCTAATTCTTAGAGATTTGCAAGATTTTCACTAGGGTCTCCTCTGTAAATTAAACTAAAACCCAAACTATATCTGAAGTCTCGAATATTCACAACCATTTGTACTCAAGTATCTCGTATCTTCTTCACATTTATCTTACTTACTTGACAATCCCGCATCGTATCTTCTTTCGCTTTTCCAACCTCCCTTCCACATAAGTAGAACTTTCATCTACGCCTTAAAGCTCTATTGTGATACCTGCACCTCTGGTGCATACTAAATCTGGGGAATGCTTCATACTGACTTCTTACGACTCAACTCTATGGCACGATCTGGAAATAGAAGAAAGGTAACATTTCCTAAATGACCTATAGCCTCTCAATTATAAATGTGTCGCGCAACACACCCATAAGTTGGACTCTACTAGGAACGACTTTGTAGACTCCCTAGGACACGACCCGCTTTGGAACCACTTTTTCACGCCCGATCCTGATGAGGTGTGGCTGGTACCCGGTGCCGTGCTTGACCGAGCAAAGCCCTCTTAACTTATGATTGTTCGACCAAAATAGAACATACATAGGCCGAGTTAGATAAACTCATTCCTTTTGTAACTATCATGGGCCCACATGGCCATATCTCATAATGTATAACTATAAGTGGGTAAATATTGTATCAGTGAAACACCGTTCTTAAACATGAATACAGATGGGCCGTCAAGGCCTCTGACATACTGTACAAAATGAACATCTTCTACAAAGCCTCTATGATTATTTGAAATCAAATGGTATAGGGTACCGGACTACCCATAAGTCCGTAGAAAACTTCTGACAATGACTCATACACTCGGCTACACTCCGAATAAGGTGGAGTCTTGTCGATCCTTCGCTGAATGCCAATATCGTCTACTATGATGGCTTGTCAAACTATTTATCTATACCTGCAGGCATAAATAAAGCGTCCCCAACAAAAGGACGTCAGTACGAATAATTTACTGAGCATGTAAGGCAGAACTGAATCGTAACAATAACGCAACATTAATTAAAGACATATAAGAATTGTATAAAGCATTCCGAGCCTCGACCTCGATTGTATCAGACCGGCATCCGACGTTTAACCCTGAGGTGAACTCCTCGAGGAAGCTTTCCGAGGGGTCGATATACCTCAAGGCGGGGCGAGATTCGAAGAACATCATGAAAAGGTGGGAAAATCCCAAGAGGCACGTGGTTAATGCTGACAAAGTACACAAAATAGTACAAGCCCGTACCGTGACATAAATGGTTGTACCAACCATCTCTCTTTTGCAATAATTACACATGTACTGTGATGGGACTCCCCCTCATATATAATGGGGTCCCTGTCACTTTGTAAAGTATATATGATACTCAATACAACAAGAAGGATATCCTCTGCTCTCTAACAAAAATATTCTCTACAATAGTTTCATTGATTTATTGCCTTTTATTTATTGTGCTCATTAGTGGTTCTCCATTTATACTTTTTATTAGTCGTAAATAGGCCATCCTTTAGGCCTTCAGCTTTGTTATATTATTCTCGACAACCCTTGTCAAGGTCCTAAGCTCGACCTCGAGGTCCGTTTCGACCAGCCTCGAGACCAGCCCCTCACTGCTCAGTCTGCATAATCTCGTTCCATTTTTGCTCTTATTCTGTTTTCTTACTTCTCACATAGCATCTACTGCCTAAATAATTGGTATTAAGATAAATCACATATTTTTAGAACCACATAATCAAGTATAATTGTAATTACCATTTTCCAGGTAAACAGTTTGGCGCCCACCGTGGGGCTAAAAATAATAGTGATTGTTTTAGTGCTGGTTTTCTAAAAATACAGGTTATTATTCACACTTTTTCCTGCCCAAGAATCTTCAATTTCAGGTCAGAAAATGCCTAACTCCGTAAACGCACATGAAAACAATGGTCCTGAGGATCACGGACCGCAATAACCTGTGCTGAAACAGGCCAAAGTGTCGCCCACCATGAAAGAACCAACTCAAAATTGTATACCTAAAGGAACTGTTATGTTCAGAGAAGAAGATGTGGAAGCCTTGTCCCAACCACATAACGATGCGCTGGTAATTTCTTTTCTCTTGAATAACATTCAAATTAAGTGTGTGCTCGTGGATCCAGGTAGCTCGACCAATATAATAAGATTTAGGGTAGTGGAGCCGCTCGAGCTGCCGAGCTGCTCGACCAAACTGTACCCGGTTCTAGAGCCCTCAGTGGGTTTAACAAGGCGAGCGGAACGATAAAGGGGGAAATCATCCTCCCAGTCAATGTGTCTAGAACAGTTCGGGGCATCATGTTTCATATCATCGAGGGAGACACGAGACACAACGCTCTGCTTGGAAGTCCATGGATACACGACATCAGGGCGATACCATCGACTGTCCACGAGATGTTGAAATTCCTGATTGCAGAGGGCATAAAAATGGTGTATGGTTACAACACGCGACAAAGGAAATGTTTGCAGTGCACGGCATAGCGCCAGAGCCCATATATTCCACCTCTAAGGGGTCCGAATATAAATGTGTCCCTGAGGATGATGAGGAAGACTTCCTCACTCCTCGAACCTTTGTTTCCCCCGAAGAATCGGACGCAACAAAATCAATGGTCGAAGAACTGGAGCAAGCTGTTTTGATGGAACACATACCAGATCGAAAGGTATACCTGGGAACGGGCTTAACCCACGAGCTCAGGAAAGAACTCATTCAATATCTTATTGATAACATTGATTGCTTTTCTTGGTCCCACTTAGACATGACAGGGATCTCCCCGAGAATAACCACCCATCGACTAAGCGTCGACCCCAGGTTCAAATCGGTGAAGCAAAAAAGGAGGCCTCAGTCCGAGGTAAAGCATGCGTTCGTCAAAGAAGAGGTAACAAAACTCCTAAAAATAGCATCCATCAGGGAAGTAAAATATCTAGAGTGGTTGGTCAATGTAGTAGTGGTTCCCAAAAAATTGGAACAAGTTAAGAGGGTGCATAGATTCATTCCCGCTGCCAACATCGATTGCTTGATTAATTCCACGGCTGGCCACGAGATTCTCACCTTTCTCGACGCCTACTCTAGGTATAATAAAAATCAAATGAACCCCGAGGATACGGAAAAGACTTCGTTCATCACGAAGTATGGCACATACTGCTACAATGTAATGCCATTTGGGCTAAAAAACACAGGGGCCACGTACCAGTGCCTAGGTAATAAGATGTTCGAACATCAAATAGAAAAATCCATGGAAGTTTACATTGATGACATGCTAGTTAAGTCTCTCCGCGCATAAGACGATTTGATTCATTTGTAGGAAACTTTCGACGTCCTTAGAAGTTACCACATGAAGCTCGACCTCGAGAAATGCTCATTCGGCGTAGGTTCATGAAAATTGTTAGGCTTCATGGTATCAAACAGGGGGATTGAAATCAACCTCGACAAAATCTAGGCCATCGAAGAAATCACGGTGATGAACAACGGAAATGTCGTACATTGGCTGACCGGACAGATAGCAGTGTTAGGACGATTCATCTCGCGGTCATCAGATCGGAGCAATCACTTTTTCTCCCTACTCAAAAAGCAAAAGAAACTTTGAGTGGACTCTAGAGTGCCAGCGCGCCTTGGAGGAATTGAAACGGTATCTCTCAAGCTCTCCTTTGCTCGACACCCCAAACAAGGATGAAATGTTATACTTGTACTTAGCAATGTCCGAGGTAGCAGTAAGTGGTGTGTTGGTTCGAGATGAGCAAGGTACGCAATTCCCTGTCTAATATGTAAGTCGAACCCTGGTAGATGCTGAAACAAGGTATCCACACTTAGAAAAATTAGCTCTTGCATTAATAAGTGCATCTCAAAAATTGAAGCCTTATTTTCAATGTCACCGTATATGTGGTTTAACAACATATCCTCTTCGAAATGTATTGCAAAAACCTGAATTTTCAGGTCGACCGGCCAAGTGGGCCATCCAGCTCGGTGGGTACAATATCAAATATCAGCCTCGGGCAACTATCAAGTCCCATATTTTGGCGGACTTCGTGGCCGACGTTACGCCCGCCCTTGTGCCTGAGGTAGAAAAAGAACTTCTACTAAAAACGGCCGCATCATCAGAGGTATGGAACATATTCACGATGCTGCCTTGACCGTGAAAGGATCTGGGTTCGGCATAGTTCTGAAGCCATCTTCAGGTGGCGTGATTAGACAATATATAAAAAATGCAAAGTTTACTAGCAACGAAGCTCAGTATGAGGCTATCATTGCACGTCTTGAATTGGCCAAAGGCCTACGAGCAGAAGTCGTCGAAGCAAAATGTGATTCCCTTTTAGTAGTAAATCAAGTAAATGGGAGCATCGAGGTTTGAGAGGACAGGATGCAACGGTACCTAGACAAACTTCAAATCACTTTGCATCGTTTCAAAGAATGTACTCTGGTCCACCGTACATCGGGAGCAAAACAACGAGGCCGATGCACTCACAAACCTGGGATCATCTGTTGGGGAAGATCACATACTCCTCGGGGTTGTTGTTCAGCTATCCAAGTCGGTGATCAAAGAAGGCAATGCCAAAATCAACTCCACCAGCTTGACGTGGGATTGGAGAAACAAATATATTGGTTATTTGGTAAGTGGGAAGCTACCCACGAACCCAAAAGAATCTAGGGCCCTTTGGACCAGAGCACCTCAGTTTTCGCTGGATGAGAATGGAGCTCTGTACAAGAGAGCCTTCGATGGGCCCTAGCAGTATACTTGGGATCGGGAGACACTGATTACGTGTTCCGAGAAATCCACGATGGCACCTGCAGAAATCACTCTGGTGCCGATTCTTTAATTCGAAAGGTGATTAGATCAGGTAACTATTAGGACAACATGGAAAGGGGCATCAAAGAGTTCGTCCGAAAATGCGACAAATGTCAAAGATTTGCGCCAATGATCCACCAACCCGGTGAAAATCAACATTCAGTCTTATCACCATGTCCATTTATGAAATGGGGAATGGACATGGTCGGACCCCTACTAACTGCACAAGGTAAAACTAGATTTGTTCTACTTATAACTGACTACTTCTGAAAATGGGTGGAAGCACAAGCCTACGAGCAGATAAGAGAAAAATAAGTCATCGACTTCATCTGGGATCGCATCATGTGCCGATTTGGGATCCCCTCCGAGTTAACATGCAATAACAGGAAGCAGTTCATCGGAGGCAAAATAAAAAAATTTCTCGAGGATCACAGAATCAAAAGAATCTATTAATTTCCTACCACCCATATGCAAATGGTCAGGCCGAATCCACAAATAAGACCATCATTCGAAACTTGAAAAAGAAGTTAGAAAATGCGAAGGGAAAATGGAGAGAAATGCTGCCCGAGGTGCTATGGGAATATTGGAGAACCTCTAAATCGAGCACAAGAGAGGCGTTGTTCTCTTTGGTATACGGGTCCGAGTCTTTGATACCGGTCGAGGTCGGAGAGCCAATAGCCAGATTCCGACATGCCACCGAAGACTCAATCAATGAGGCCATTAATACAACCGTCAAACTACTATCGAGAAGCGAGAAGTTCGCTGGTCTAGATGGCCACCCAGAAACAAAGAATCGAACGATACTATAATCAAAAAACAATCCTTCAAAATTTTGGACTCGGGGACTTAGTCCTAAGGAAAGTCACCCTAAGCACTCAAAACCCTAATCAAGGAATGTTTGGCCCGAGCTGGAAAGGACTGTATTGCGTCCTCGGAGTAACCAGAAAAGATCCATACAAACTCGGCACAATGGAAGTCGAGCAACTTCCAAACCATTGGAACATATCTATGCTCAAACGCCTATTATTGCTAAGGTACAATCCTCTCCCTCTTTCCTTCACATTTTACACTAACCAAATGTGAAGCTATGCAATTGAAAGTAATCAAATCACCCTCCAGCTCGAAGGCCCTAGGTTTTAAAGCGTGTGTTGCGCTCTTTTTCCCTCACGTCGGATTTTATCCCAAATGGGGTTTACCAACGAGGCTTTTAACGAGGCAACACCCATATGCTACCTGAGGAGAACTCACCAAGTATTCAAGGCTTCTCTTCGATCAACCTCAAATACTAAGGGGCATCCCCCAGGAGATCACTGAAATATGCCAAAGAGGGTCTCGACATGAGAATGATGTATCAGACCAAACAGTCGAATAAACCGTGTCCGCATAGAATAATTGAACCCATGATGGTGAACATGTATAGTTGTACCAAGTAATCAGAGAAGATTATTTTATCATCAAAACACTTCCCGTGTCAAAGAAGTTTGCTATTTTCACAAATGACACCCCTGGGGCAAAAAATTTATCAAGCAATTGGAAACTCTTCTCGACAGTCACTCCATCGAGTCACCAAAAACTCAAAGTCGTAAGACCTCAGGGACGGAAACTTCGAGATCATAAGCCCTCCATGAGGCAATATCAACTCCGACTCGAGGACTGTCCTCGAATTTCTGCTCATCGAGATATCCAACTCGAAGCCGTAAGACCACAAGGATGGAAACTTCGAGCTAATAAGCCCTCCACGAGGCAATATCAACTCCGACTCGGGGAATGTCCTCGATTGTCGAATCATCGAGCAATCTGACTCGAAGCCGTAAGACCTTAGGGATGGCAACTTCGAACTCATAAGCCCTCCTAGAGGCAATATCCATTCCGAATCGGGGACTGTTCTCGACTGTCGGCTCATCGAGCTATCTAACGCGAAGCTATAAGACCTCAGGGATGGCATCTTCGAACTCATAAGCCCTCAACAAGGCAATATCAACTCCGACTTAGGGACTGTCCTTGACTGTCGGCTCATCGAGCTATCTAACTCGAAGTCGTAAGACCTTAGGACCGGAAACATCGAGCTCATAAGTCCTCCATGAGGCAATATCAACTCTGACTCAGGGACTATCCTTGACTGTCGGCTCATCCAGCTATGTAACTCGAAGTCGTAAGACCTCAAGGCCGGCAACCTCGATCTCATAAGCCCTCCACGAGGCAATATCAACTCTGACTCAGGGACTGTCATTGAATGTTGGCTCATCGATCTATCTAACTCGAAGCCGTATGACCTAAAGGCCGGACACTTCAAGCTCATAAGCCCTCCACGAGGCAATATCAACTCTGACTCGGGGACTGTCCTTGATTGTCGGCTCATCGACATATCTAACTCGAAGACGTAAGACATCAAGGCCGGAAACTTCGAGCTCATAAGCCCTCCCCGAGGCAATATCAACTCCGACTTGGGGACTGTCCTCGTTGTCGGATCATCGAGCTATCCGACTCGAAGCCGTAAGACCTCAGGGCCGGCGACCTCAAGCTCATAAGCCCTCTACAAGGCAATATCTACTCCGACTCAGGGACTGACCTCGACTGTCGGCTCATCGAGCTATCTAACTCGAAGACGTAAGACCTCAGGGCTTGTAACTTCGAACTCATAAGCCCTCCTGGAGGCAATATCCACTCCGAATCGGGGACTTTCCTTGACTATCGTCTCATCGAGCTATCGAACTCGAAGCTATAAGATCTCAGGGTTGGCATCTTCAAACTCATAAGCCTCCACGAGGCAATATCAACTTCGACTCAGGGACTGTCCTTGACTGTTGGCTCATCGAGATATCTAACTCGAAGTCGTAAGACCTCAGGGCTGAAAACATCGAGCTCATATGCCCTTCACGAGGCAATATCAACTTTGAATCGGGGACTATCCTTGATTGTCGGCCCATCTAGCTATGTAACTCAAAACTGTAAAACCTTAGGGCCGGCAACCTCGATCTCATAAGCCCTCCACGAGGCAATATCAACTCTGACTCAGGGATTGTCCTCGAATGTTGGCTCATCGATCTATCTAACTCGAAGCCGTATGACCTAAAGGCCGGAAACTTCGAGCTCATAAGCCCTCCACGAGGCAATATCAACTCAGACTCGGGGACTATCCTCGACTGTACGCTCATTGACCTATCTAACAGGAAGGTGTAAGATCTCAGGGCCGACAACCTCTAGCTCCTAATTCCTCCATGAGGCAATATCAACTCCAAATCGGGGACTGTCCTCGACTTTTCGCTTATCGAGCTATCTAACTTGAAGTAGTAAGACCTCAGGGCTGGCACTTTCAAACTCATAACCCCTCCTAAAGGCAATATCAACTCCGACTCGGGGACTGTCCTCGACTGTCATCTCATCGAGCTATCAAACTCGAAGATGTATGACCTTAGGGCTAGAAACTTCAAACTCATAAGCCCTCCACGAGGCAATATCAACTGCGACTCGGAGACTGTACTCGACTGTCGGCTCATCGAGCTATCTAACTCGAAGCCATAAGACCTCAGGGCCGGAAACATCGAGCTCATAAGCCCTCCACGAGGCAATATCAACTCCGAATCGGGGACTGTCCTCGAATGTCGGCTTATCGAGCTATCTAACTCGAAGCCGTAAGACCTCAGGGACGGAAACTTCGAGCTCACAAGCCCTCTACGAGGCAATATCAACTCCGACTCGCAGACTGTCCTCGACTGTCGGCTCATCGAGCTATCTAACTCGAAGGCGTAAGAACTCAGGGTCGGTAACCTCGAGCTCATAAGCCCTGCACGAGGAAATATCAACTCCGACTCGGGGACTGTCCTCGACTATCGGCTCATAAAGCTATCTCACTCGAAGCCGTAAGACCTCAGGGCTTGAAACTTCGAACTCATAAGCCCTCCATTAGGCAATACCTATGACAAAATCAATCTATGAGGTAATATCAACTCTTACTAAAGGACTGGCCTCGACAGTCGACTCATAGCCGTAAGACCTTAGGGCTGGAAACTTCAAACTCATAATCCCTCCATGAGGCAACATCAAAACTGTAAGACCTCAAGCAAGACACGTATAAAATTGTAAGACCTTAAAAAGGCATAATCCCCATATCAAAGTCAAGGCTATATATCGAACTTGTAAGACCCATAAAAGGCATACCCTCAATATAGACGCCATGGCTATCTCACTTGGGAGATAAAACGCCACGGCCAAAACAATGAATCGTCATAAGGCTCCGCCAAACTAACACAACTCGGATATGTCCAACTGTTGCCATAAAATAACAGGCCTCCAATTACTTAGAAAAACATCGGAAAGAACCGGTTAAAGGTCATACCGACCTAAAGTGTAAGAGCCCAAGTTTCCATCTAAAAAGTCATACCGACCTAAAGCGTAAGAGACCAAGTCGCTAGCTAGTCGTACCGACCAATAACATAAGAGCCCAAATTACAAGCTACAGGTCGTACAGACCCACAGCGCCTCAGGGCCGATTTTAAAACCTGAGGGTCGTTAAGCTCGAGTCGAAACCCGACTCGGACACTAAGCCCAAAATGATTAACTAAAGAGCCTCAGGGCCAAAAGCGTAAGAGACCAAGTCACCAGCTCAGGTCGTACCGACCCAAAGCGCCTCTAAGCCGGTTTGATAACCTGAGGGCCGTTGAGCTCGTGTCGAAACCCGACTCGGGGACTAAGCCCGAAATGGTTAACGAAAGTGCCTCAGGGCAAAAAGTGTAAGGAACACCCTTTCGTATTTTCTGATGATTGTAGCGTAGCATTCGAGGAGTTGAAGAAGAGGCTAGTCACAACACCCATCATAGTTTCCCCCGACTAGAAGCAACCGTTCGAACTCTTGTCTGATGCCACTGACTATGCAGTGGGAGCAGTGCCAGGACAGTGGAAAGACAAGATAATGCACCTAATTTACTAAGCAAGTAGAACGTTGAGTGGAGCCTAGCTGAACTACATTGTTACTCAGAAGGAGATGCTGGATGTGGTGTTCGCATTTGACAAGTTCAGATCATACCTGATTGACAAGGTAATTGTATATATTGATCATGCTGCTCTCATGTAACTGATTGAAAAGAAGGATTCCAAACCGCGCCTGCTTCATTGGCTGCTGCTACTACAAGAGTTCGACTTGGAGATTCGTGACCATAAGGGCATAGAAAACCATGTTGCAGATTATCTATCGCGACTTGAAGGAGCCGGAAACTCAGTTAAGGTAGAGGATATGCTGGAAACCTTTCCAGACAAGCATCTTCTCGCTACAAGCCTTGAGGAAGTGCCATCGTATGCATACATTGCAAATTATCTCGCAAGTGGTATAGTCCCCTATGACCTTTCCTCTGTGCAAAAGAAAAAGTTTTACCATGACCGCCGCATGTATTACTGGGATGAACCTTATCTATTTAGAATTTGTGTTGACAATATGATCCAGAGGTTTGTCCCTGAGATAGAGCAATCTTCCATTTTGCAGGCATGTAACGAATCGGCATATGACAGACATTTTAGAGGAGTCAGGACGGCAAAAAAAGTTCTAGAAGCCATGTTCTACTGGCCAACTGTGTTTAAGGATGCACATCAATGGGTGAAGGGCTGTGATGAATGTCAGCGAACCGGGAACATCTACCGTCGCCATGAGACGCCCATGAACCAAATTCAAGAGGTTGAAGTGTTCGATGTATGGGGGATTTGCTTGATTGGCCCCTTCGTCAGCTCTTATGGAAATAAGTACATACTTGTTGCTGTAGATTATAGGTCCAAATGGGTTGAAGCTGCATCTCTCCCCACCAATGATGCACGGGTGGTGGTTGGGTTTTTGAAGAACATTATATTCACTCGTTTCGGGATCCCGAGAGTCATTATCAGCGACAGAGGCACGCATATCTGCAATCGGGCCTTCGAGAAATTGCTAGCAAAGTACGTTGTGCGCCACAAGGCAACCCCATACCATCCTCAAACCAGTGGACATGTCGAAGTGTTAATAGAGAAATAAAGAGTGTGCTGACTAAAACTGTGAACACAACAAGAACTGATTGGACGAAAAAGCTAGATGATGAACTCTAGGCCTACAGAATCGCCATCAAAACAGCAGTTGGTATGTCACCATACAAGTTGGTTTTCGAGAAGGCCTGTCACTTGCCAATGGAACTAGAACATAGAGCATGGTAGGCATTGAAACAACTAAATCTGGACATTGAGGCAGCGGGCACAAATAGAGTCACAGAATTGCATGAGCTAGATGAGTTCTGGTATCTTGCTTTCGAGAGCTCGATGTTGTACAAGAAGACCATGAAGAGGTTGCACAATAAGAACATTGTTGAGTGAAACTTCAAACCCAGAGATATGGTGTTGCTTTATAATTCAAGACTAAGGCTATTTCTGAGAAAACTCAAGTCAAGATGGTCTAGGCCATTTCGTGTGGTCGAAATGCTTCCTTCATGTGCCATAGAGATTGATTTAGAAAAAGATCCCCACAAATTTAGAATCAACAGGCACAGATTGAAACCGTATGCAGGCATTGATGAAACCAAGAAAGTGTCACTGCTATTTAACTGAACCTTAGAGGTCGAGCGATCCTTAAATGCGCTCATCTGAGCCATGTCGCAATGTTAAATCAGGCGCTGCATGGGAGGCAACCCATTGACTTGTTGTAATTATCGTGCCACGACATTAATTAAGGTGATGGTTGGTATGCAACCCAATGCGTAGTGAATGTAGAGTATTTATAACTGTATTTGACTATTTGTAAGTACTAACACATGCAGGTGAGCTCAGACGAATGATTAGTCACGCCAACGTGGGGGAAAAGGTTAAAAAAAGAGCAAATCATCCATGCCAAGTTCGCGATCGTGCTTCAATCGCGCTAATTGCCTTGTGTTCTGCCTCTAGGTAGTGCGGCCATGCTACGACCACGCTAATTGGGGTTCACTCTGCCTCGTAGTGACGCTACAAGTGCGTCCATCCTTTGACCGTGCTTAGGGTCGCGCTAATCGCCCAGTGTTCTATCTCACTAGCGCGGCCGCGCTTGAACTGCGCTAAGGCCGCGCTCGTTCGCTCTCCTGGTAGGCCTGTTGTAGTTAGTGTAATGTTTTTAATTATTTTTTTTATTTTGATTTTCATTCTCTCTCACTTATTTTTTATTCACCCAACCTTAACCCCATTTCTCATATTCCCACCAAAACTCTTCCTCTCCAAAAACTATTCCTCTCCCTCACTACTCCCAAAAAATCTCAAAATCTCATTCACCCTCACCACTGACCCAATCTTCCCAAAGGTTCAAGCTAATCCCCGACCACTCTTCTTCAATTCTCACATTCTTCTCCCACCCCAGGTAAGATTTTCTTTTTCCCTAATTTTGTTAGTTTTCTTTTGAATTCTTGTTTAGGTAGTAATTTCTTCTTCTTTTTTGAGAAGTAATTTTCAATGTACACTTAGTGCTTGTGGGTGGTGGAATCTATGTAGTTGTAACTCTTAAACGTTGTAACGACCCGACCGGTCGTTTGGAGAGCTAGCACGTCATTTAGCGATTTGAAGTGTTGAATGTCTTTGTTTCATGTATTATGACCTGTGGGCGTGGTCGGAATTGAATTTCAGGAAGTTATGAATTGATTTGGAAAGAAAATTCTCATTTTAGAAGCCTTAAGTTGGAGAAATCAAGTAAGATTGAAATTTTGAGTAAACGACCTGTAAATTAGGATTTGAAGGTTCCTCTAGGTTCGTATGATGATTTTCGGATTTGGGCGTATGTCCGGATCGGGTTTTGGATAACCCGAGAGCGTTTCGGCGAATATTGTGAAAGTTAGCATTTTAGAAGAATTTCATAAATTTAGGCTTGAATTGCATTTCAGTGTTGTGAATGTCAGTTTGGGATTTCGAGTCTGGGAATAGCTTTGTATGGTGATTTTGGAGTTGGGAGCGCGAGCGGAAGTGAATTTGGATGTCCGTAGGTCATTTTGAAGTCATTTGGCTAAAGATAGAAATTTGAAGGATTTTGAGAAATCTGACCAGAAGTGAAAGTTTTGATATCGAGATAGGAATATGATTCCGAAAGTTGGAGAAGGTCCGGAATGTTGAATATGACTTGTGCACAAAATTTGAGGTCAATCGGACGTGATTTGATAGGTTTCGGCATAAGATGTAGAAGTTGGAAATTTCTAAGTTCATCAAGTTGGGATTTGGGTGCGATTCATGGTTTCGATGTTGTTTGATGTGATTTGAGGCCTCGATCAAGTCCGCATTATGTTGGAACAAGTTGGTATAATTTGACGGGGTCCCGGGGGCATCGGGCAGTTTACAGATCAATGTTTGAAGTTGAAGAAGGCTAAAGGTTGTTGTCATCTGGTGTAACCGCACCTGCGAGGCTTTGACCGCATGTGCGAAAGGAGGCATGGGCATAATGTTTTAAAGTCGGGTTTTTGTCGTTTGTCACCCATTTTTCAATTGGCATGGGCGATTTTGGAGAGCATTTCAAGGGGGATTTTCGTCAGGCATGAAGGTAAGTAAATTCCTTTGTTTGTAGATAAATACAAGATTATATGCATGGATTAGGCATGGAAATTGGTAAGAATTTGGGAAATTATTGAAGAAACCAAGAAAATATAAATTTGGCTTAGCCACGAATTTGAGTATGGAATGAAGAGTAAATTGCATGATTGAACTAGTAGGGCTGTGGGTAGAATGTATCTTCGAGAATTTCGGATTTCCGGGCACGTGGGCCCAAGGGCATTTTGGTCATTTCTCCAAGCGGGGTTGGGAAAGTATATAATTAGAATTTTTTGCGAGTATTAGGATGAATTTTTATTGCTTTGCCGTTATGTGGTAGTTTCAGAGCGTTGTGCCTCCGTTGGAGTCATCGGAAGAGCATGGAAGCCGGTATTGGAATTTCGGAGCGAGGTAAGTCTCCTTTCTAACTTTGTGACGGGGAATCATCCCCCTAGGTAAATTAATTCAGTAAATGCTATTATCGTCGGGGGCTACGTACGCACGAGGTGATAGGAGTCTGTGCGTAGCTACTATTATGTCATGTCCGGGTAGTCTAGGACCCACTATCATGCCTTATGTGTTGTACCTGTAATCCTGCATTTAATATTAAACTACTAATATAATCGATATCATAATTGAATATCTAAAAGGAGACTAGAGTTTATTTTCTTAATCTTCTAGAAAGAGAATTGATTTCCTCTGTGGATAATTGTGTACCTGCTAAGGTTGTATTATGGAATATCATTAGACTTTCCTGAGAAAAACTATTTTTTTGATAAAATACGGATTTATTATGTGGATATGTGTAACTTTGGGTGCCTGAGTCGCATGCATGATTCGCGAGCAGGATGACCCCGTAATTGTGTGTGTATTCATATGAGCACCTGAGTCGCAAGTATGATTCGCGAGCAGGCTAGCTGTATTATTGTTAATCGTGTCGCATGATCGATTCGCGAGCGGGGCAGATAGATGCATCTATGGTTCGAGCCGTTTGACCCTTCGGCAATGCATAATTTATTATTCTTGGTCCACGCCATTCGACCCTCGGCATTGTTTGCACACGATATTTTCCGCGTAGTTGCTATGATTTTGTTTGATTACTGGCCTGAAATATTAAATTATCAATTGAAATGAGAGAGATATAAAGTTATTAAAAGAGATTTTGGGAGAAGTTGTTACTTCCCATCGATTAATTGTTATTTGATTAAATCACCTATGTTGATTAATTGTATTATTATGACGAAGATATAAAGTGTTAAACGCGATTGGAGTTGAAAATATTTAAATCCTGATTTTAATAAATTTCCTATGATAATCATGCTTAGTGTCATACTTAAATATTCTAAATTGACCTTTAGTAAGTGTCTAATCTAATTTGACCTCTCATCACTACCTCTCTGGGATTAGGCGGGCGACTTACTGAGTACACGTTTTTTTTTGTACTCATGCTACACTTGCTTTGGATTTTATTGCCCACGTACATTCATAGCAATGTGGAGGATTCAGAGACTTAGGTGAGCTGCATCATCCGGAGGCGATCCGTAGCTGATAGAGTCTCCTTCATACTGTACTTATTTCATTTTAAATTTCATTGTCCAGTTGTATTTCGGACAGGCTTTGTAATGATTGCATAAATTCTTAGAAATTGCTCATGTACTTATGACACGGGGTTCTGGGATATGTGTTGGGGTATATTTGTTAATGTGTAACACTTAAACTACTGTTTTACTTAATAGATTTCCATTTGGTTAAAATGTAATAAAGTGAAAGGAGATGTTTTTCATAAATGTTTTAAACCGGAAATTATTATGATTAATTAATGATTGTCTTGCCTACCAATGATGTCTGGCGCCATCACGACCTTATGGATTTTGGGTCGTGACAAAAGTAGTGGGGGATTTCGGTGCAATTATGATGGAAATTGGGTTATAACATGGTTCATTGGGTGCTTCGGTGAATGATGCCCACAACGTGTTTGTTAATATGCCACAGTGAGTGTCAATGATTGACCAATTGTACGGGTGAAGTCTGAGTAACAACAGTTGGGTCACCTCGGTTGTATTGCACTAATGGTTTTCCTTATTGTCGATAATATGGCACCCCACAGAAAGCGCCAAGCCACCGACCCTTCATCCAGCCGACAAGCGGAATCATCTAGACCACGAGCGTCAACTGATGCCCGTTCTTATGATAGCAACAAGTTCGTCTCCGCTGTTGCTCAGGGATGGTTTGCTGAAAAAGAATCATAGAAACCAATACTAGAGCGGGGCATGGACATAGTGTCTCTCAAACATAACTGTCGAAATATTTACAATGAGTTGATCTAGCGTAGGTTGGATGTTTTATTTCAAGAGCCAGACGAAGCCAATTCGCTGGTGGTGAGATAATTTTATGCAAATGTATCGGAGCATCGGAATGATGTGGTCACCGTGCGAAAAAGCTTGTTGACGCCTCTGTGGCAGCTATTATGAGAGCCTATAGGATGCCAGGTCCTGTGGTAGAGATGGAAGACTTCTGTGAGGCGTATGGTAGACGCTACACTCGGTTGGAGTCGTTCTTCCCAACTATCTGTGCACCTAGAAAAGAGATTATGTGGATCTAATACGGGCAGAAATTCAGGACGTCGGCACTAAACTTTGAAGGAAGTTCTGGTTATATCTCATCAACAATCGCCTGATCCCGTCCCATAACACCACAGAAGTGAATGCTCCGCCTGCTTATTTGATCTGTTGTTTCATGAATGGCCACAACTTTGACGTGGACAAGCTCATTCACGAGGAAATGTTCACTCTCTGTCCTATCAAGAGATATGGTTTCGTCTTCCCCTCAGTTATTACTAGATTATGTCGTGCAGCTCAGGTGCCAAAAAATTTGAGGGTAGATGGAGAAGTGCGGAAAGAGGCTTCCTTTCGAGCAGACAAGGTAACTATTAGGAAGGATTCTGTGGCGGCCGGTGGTGCTAATACGGAGGATGTCCCTAAGGAGGAGGACGAGCAGGTAGAAATGGGAGATGAGTTTCCCGCTCATGAGCATGTTGCTGACATTGCAGGAACGTCTAGGGTCCGTATGAGTCAGAGGCCGGACTATCTAGAGCAGGAGCTGGCAGGGTTGTGTACCTCAGTCACTGACTTAGGAACGCGCGTTGAGGCGGTGGCTTCCCGGCAAGACAAATCAAAGAAGAAAATTATGGGCTGGTTGAGAGATCTGGGTCGTGCATGTCATCTGGACCCGGGGACGGTCTCCAATCAAGATTGATCTATCAGGGAAGTTCCTTTACCTCACATTGCTTTATTTTGAATGCCATGAGGACATGTCTTCCTTTTAAGTGTGGGGTGGGGGTTACTTCATTATAGTATATATATGTAGGAACGTGATTGTTATATGTTTTCTCTTGGTTTTTTTTTTCTTTTGTTTTTTGGTTTTGAGTAGAGATTTAATTATATGATTCGGTTTGTCCCGACGACGGATCTAATTTGACGGGGTTCTTCAGGGTCTACGTCGACCATTAAAAAAAAATAGAAATAGGCTGGACGCTTCCTCACGATGGATCCCCTAGACAGTTTTCTTGAGGGAAGTAAGTCTAAAGGAAATACCAAAAGGTCTATTCAAGGTAGTGTAGTAACTCCCCCTTTGTTTTTCGTTGGGCCACGGTTCTTTTCGAAGGGTTTTGCTTGAACAGAGTGTAGTTAGTTTTTGTTTATTGTGTTTTTAGTTTGTAGGTGGTACTTATAGGCTATGAGTTGAAATAGGAAGAGAGTCCCATATCGTTGTTACACATGAACACAGTAGACACTAGAGTGTGATGCTTAGTCTCAGTCGTTCATTCTTGTTAGAGTGCCTTAAATTGTATGTTTATAACTGACTTGAGTACTCAAACGAGAGTGTTTTGATAAGCCAGTCTGGAGTGAGTCATGTGCCATGTGTTGTGAGCTATATTGTATTCTATGCTCTGCATTTAATGCCTAGAACTTGCCTTGTCTGTTTGAAAAGCGAAATAGTAGCTTTACTCAGTCTTAGAACTGATATAGTCCTTTCTTTGTTAATCCAGATATATAAAGTATACCCACCTAAATGTGACATATCGTAGTCAACCCCGTTGAGCCTATAAGCCTGTTATTTGGCAACCACATTACAAGAGTTACCCAATTGTTTGAATGGCCCATCTATTTGAACTTCTTTACCTCCCATGAGCACTTGAGTTGTGTGGAATATGTAACAATTAATGTGTTGGGTAGCTGGTTTGGATTTTGAGTGGAACCAATGTAATAGGGACAAAGGTGCAACGTTTTGAAAAGAGAAAATAATAATGGTAAGCGCCACTTAAATGAAAAAGAAAAAAAAGAATAAATAAATGAAGTCCTTGATAAGTGGTGAGTTGGTACAACTGTACCTAAAGCAGTTTGGTGTATTATAAATAGAAGTGTGGTAGAGTGTCTGGTCTGACATAGTATAGTGCTGAAAGTGAAAGTAAGTGTATTAAAGTGCTTAGGGAGGTTAGCCACTATATCCAGATATATCATACATGTCCCTTAGTCTACAGTACAACCAAATGAAGTCCTAATTGATCTTAGACTGAATAAGCTCGATTAGTATAGTAGTAAGTTACGGGCAAGCCTATTGTGCATCTTTGTGGCATATGAACGTTCTTTCTGGGAGTGAGTGAATTTTGTCTATTTGAGTTCCTAATTGTTCTTAATGTTATTACTTGTGGAACTACTCTCTTGTGTGATGTGAGGGCACTTGATTTATGAAAGAAAGGTAAGTCTTGATCTCTGTATGGAGTAAGTTGAGTAAGTATGAATATTGCACGGCACGTGAGACTCAACTCTTGAGGAAAACATGGTACACTACTAGGCGCAACTTTTGTGATATGTTCTTGGTGTGACACGTTAGGGGGGTGCTTAGTGAAGGAACCTCTGTAGAGTATGGTGGATTTCTTGGTGACAAGCGATGATTTAAGTGTGGGGTGTTGATAATAGGATATATTCATGTAGTTTAGCAACCATTTCTGCCCTAACTTTACAATGCTTCACTGTTCTAGGAAGGTTAAATGACGAAAAAATGATTCTAATTGTGAATTTTATGTTTTACAGGAGCAAGTCGTAATTATGAGGACATAGGACAGTGTTTGGAGCTAAATTAACGCAAGAAAAGCCCCTCGGACAAGAGTGCGTGTGAAAGAAGAAAGAAAAGAAAAGATAAATAGATGGTTCACTCTAGCAAAGGCCAAGCGCGGCCACACTAAAGCAGAAGAACCTGGGCAGTTGGAAGCGCGATTAGCGCGGCCCAAGCGGGGTCTTAGGGTGGTTGCGCTAGTCAAGGAAACAACAACAGTCTGAAATGCAATTAGCGCGTCCCATGCGAGGTTCGAGCGCGACCGCGCTAGTCAATCCGAACTCCGGTAATTTTAGAGGTAAACTTTGAATTCTGTGGGCAATTACACTTAACCTATAAGAGGTCCAGCTCGCCTTAAAAGAGTATATCAAGGTTTTTATAGTTTTGTTAAAGGCAAGGAGAGGCAAGAGGCGATGAGGAAAATTCAGCATCGAGTTCTAGCTTTCTCCCTTGTGTTTTTATCATTCATGATGAATTTTGCTATTGTTATGAAAACAATTATTAGTAGCGAAATTATTTAGTGTAGGGTTTTGATGGAACCTGTTGAATGATGAACTTCTTATTGTGTTAATATAGTTTGTTAGTTTAATCTCTATTTATTCAACTACGTTTCTGTTGTAGTTAATTGAAGGGCCCTCAATTAGATGTGCCTATTTAATATGTATTACTCGGGAGAGAGTACATATTTAAGTAGTTGTTGAAAAATCACCACTCCCAAAGTATATGAGGAATCAATAACCGAGGGTTTAAAGATAGAATTAGGGATAACGAAACCTTGTGTACGATCTAAGTGAGCTGTAATAAAAGCCAGCTAGCGTAACTCGGGAGAGTGTGTCTAATATATTGTCGTAATTACTCGGGAGAGAGTTACGATAGTAAGAGTGATCATGATCTATACAGAATATTAGGAAAATCTATATGACACATAACAAGAAGGGATTCCATCAATAAGGGAAATCACAACCTTACACCCTTCTCTTATTTGTTTACAACTCAGTCTTAGTTAGCTCTTAGTTTAATTAATCTTATTCAGTCATAGTTAGCAGAAACATCACTAATTGTTATTCAAGACATCTGGGAAGTTGATTACGGAGAATATACGGAGTTTGGCAAAAGTAATGTATAGGTTAATTCCTTGTGGGATTCGACTTTGGGCTAAATACCCGGATTATATTTGCTATGATCGCTTAGGCCTTTTTATAACGCATAGTTTGGCGTTATCAGGGTCTCCTCTGTAAATTAAACTAAAACCCAAACTATATTTGAAGTCTCGACTATTCACAACCTTTTGTACTCGAGTATCTCGTATCTTCTTCATATTTACCTTACTTACTTTACAATCTTGCATCCTATCTTCTGTCGCTTTCCTAACCTCCCTTCCACATAAGTAGAAATTACATCTACGCCTTAAAGCTCTATTGTGATACCTGCACCTCTGGTGCATACTAAATCTAGCGAAAGCTTTATACTGACTTTTTACGACTCGGCTCTATGGCACGATCTGGAAACAGAAGAAGGGTAACATTTCCTAAATACCCTATAGCCTCTAAATTATAAATATGGTGCGCAACACACCCATAAGTGAGACTCTACTAGGAACGGCTTTGTAGACTCCCTAGGACACGACTCGCTCTGATACCACTTTGTCACGCCCCGAACTTGGGGAGGCGTGGCTGGAACCCGGTGCTGTGCTAGACCGAGAGAACCCCTCTGTAACTCATGATTGTTCGACCAAAACTAGAACATACATAGGCCGAGTTAGCTTAACTCAAGCCTTTCATAACTATCATGGACCCACATGGTCACAACTCATAATGTATAACTATAAGTGGGTAAATATTGTATCAGTGAAACACCATTCTTCAAACATGAATACATATGGGTCGTCAAGGCCTCTGACATACTGTACAAAATGAACCTCTGTCTATAAAGCCTCTACAATTATTTGACATCAAATGGGATAGGGTACCGACCTACCCATAAGTCTGTAAAAAACGTCTGACACAATGACTCATAGACTCGGCTGCACTCTGAATGATGTGGAGTCTTACTGATCCTTTGCTGAACGCCAATCTCGTCTACTATGAGGGCTCGTCAAACTGTTTATCTATACCTACAGGTATGAATGCAACATCTCCAACAAAAGGACGTCAGTACGAATAATGTACTGAGTATGTAAGGCAATATTGAAATGTAACAATAAGTCAACATTAATTAAAGACATACAAGACTCAACCTGAATCTCTGAAGCGCCATTATATATGAACACTTTACTTATATATGTAATACATCTCTTTGAATCTACTATCCATATCGTATGATGCATCACCGCCCAACTGATCACTGGTAACTGCTCGACCGGCCGTAGCTCGATGGTAAATGCATAACTGTACAACTTGTGGTAAATAATAATACATAACTGCCCAACCGGTGGTAACTGCCCTACTAGCCGTAGCACTATGGTAGATGTGTAACTGCCCAACCGGCCGTAGCTCGATGGTAAATGCATAACTGCCCAAGCGGTCGTAGCTCGGTGGTAAATGAAGATGAGTATATCACAATACTATTAATAATAACATCTTTATCAAAAACCTCAATAGGGAACTAGATACATACTTAGACATGCTTGGATTTTATCTTACGGGAATGAATAACATAGACATCCTTAACTGTTAAGAGTAGAACCTTTTATGGAATAACATTACGTTTACGTATCGTTATTTAGATCATGCGAAAAGAAAGAATGGATAACTTTAACGTACCTGGATTACCAACCTTTGAAATTTCAATATCCAATCCTTAATTACTTTCACCATGCGGTCTACGCATGCACCCAACAAACAAAAACAAGTTGGCGTAATAACAAAAGAAAACAGTAGCAGAGAAGATATGTAGCAAGAAAATCAAAGGGAGATGGTCACGGTAAAGTCTATGGCTTGTTTTGGAAATTTGAGGTGCTCTTCCACTTTTGCTAATCATTTCTCAAAGTCCGTTTCATCACATCACTTCTAAAGGAGATTTGGCAAACTGCAAACATCCAGTTGAACTCGTCAACTTCCATCTCTATTTCGTGATCCAACTTCATATCCACAAAACATTCCAAATTAAATTACTGTAGAGACAAGCAAGCACCACCACGACCAATTTCCACATAAACTACTGAAGAAATCATATAACTACTCCAATGAAATGTAGATTTTACCAGCCACGTCATTCATGCAACTGCTCTGTCAAATTAACCCTAGCAACCTTTTTCCTTAATGTGACACATAATATAAATGATCAATGAGTCATTTCGTTGAATGGAACAAGCTGCCACGTGGAGTGGGGTGGGAAGTTTCAATCTTTATCTACTTATTAGGCAATTAGATAATGTCTCGTCACCCGTAAATAATTAATTATCCACATAATTAAGAATTATCTTAAGTTACTTAAAATATTACTCAGTTTTAATACACTTTATATAACTTACTATCTTGATAATGTTGTACCATATAAAATTCATATATACACTATTGTTTAATTAAAATATCAATGTAAAAATACATATATTTTCTCAACTTCTAATTTTCCTAATCTCATATCAAGAGTATAAATTTTCGTACGCTTAATAATTAAAATGGCAAAAGATAACATTCTTTTCTTGTGAAAAAAATAATTCATATCTTTATAATAAAGAAAATCTCATAAACATTCTTATTATACGTGTATAATTTAAAATATATTCGAAAGTAATATTATTAATAACTATATAAAATTATTTTTCTTCAAATCATTTTTTTTTCTTTACAAAAAAGTTCCACTCAAAATACCATATCAAATATATATATATAACGCGAGATGTAACATTTAGGTTGTAAAATTAGGGGTTTTGTTGGTGGGTTTTATTACGTGGTAGAAACCCATGTTCGATGTTTGATGCTCGTTCTATATTGATCTTCTCTTTGTCGTTGTATAAGAAAATTGTAAACATAAGCTGATGCCTTGATTTCAAATTGTTGGTTAAAAAACATGAAATACCTATTCTGAATGTGAAGAGTTTGAAATACAATTCTTGAAAGTGTTCTTGAGATTCACGCTCTAATGTCCCGACTGCACCTATCATCTCTTCACTACCTCGAAGGAGGTATGTCTTCGTGTTGTTTATTGTTGTTTAGTTTTCTGTTGATTTGATATGCCAAAAATCTGTTTCTTTCAAGTGGTGGTAAAAGCGTTGTTTTAAAGATCAATTCTAGATCTTAATGTCACAAGAATTATGTCTTAGATTTTTTTCTTCTTTAACTAAAGTATAAAACATGTTAGTGAGTGTCAGTGTCTTTACAGGGTCTTGTATAGTTTAAGCATTTGTTGTCGACAGTCTGTTATCTCGCGCATTATTTATTATGATAGAATCCTGCTTTAGAAGACTTATTTGTTTCTATTAAGGTGTTGCACTTGAACTTGAATCTTGAGTTAAACCTCCATCATCATGAATGAATAACCATGGTTGAATCTGAACAAAGTGACACTTCTTTTGGTTGGTATTTGTAATTTTAGAAATCATGCACTAGACTTTGCTTCAGCCTAGAGATCTTGTTGTTAGAATCTATATAAGATCGTTTACTGTCTAAAGTCCTTTCAGTCCATCATAAGGCACTTACTTGTGTTAAAGTATAGATGAAATTTTCAACAAAGGGCCTATTGAAGTTTAGCTACTAATTAAGTTATTAGTAACAAGTGTCTATTCAAGTTACAAAAAAATAATATGTTTTTGTGTAAATGAGTTTTGACCATGTTTTATTATTAAATGCAATTCCTCAAATTGCTTCTGTTTTGAGAGTTACAAAGAGAAGCAGTTTATGAATAGATAATAATTTAATTTATTGATAAAATATTTATATACAATAGTTGTAAGATAATTGTGTAATTGGAGATAAAATATTTATATCTAATGGTAGAGTATGATATGATCCTGTGACTTCTGCTTGTTGGTTTTGGTGACTGTTAAATTTCGCAACAATGAAATTCTATAATTTTATAATATGTTGCTCTTTTTCTGTTCTTTGTTTTTATCCGATTAAAGGTATAAAAATCAAATTTATATTGATTGTTTTGGTATGATATAGGATAAAACAAATTTAATGGATAACAAAGATAAAAGGTGGTTGGGTCTTCGAATGACAACTGATAAGTACATACGAGGAGTGAATGAATTTCTTGATAAGGCGTGTGAACGAGCTTCCCAAGAAAATGAAATATTATGCCCTTGCAAAAAGTGCACTAGTTTTTTTTGGAAATATAAAAATGTGGTGGAGGGTCAGTGGATTGTTAATGGGTTTGTTCATAAATACAACAAATACGTTTTTCAAAGGGCAGGTTTTTCCTCGCGAAAGACTCCATGCCTAAGAAATAATGATGAAGATTCCGACATACATGACAATATTGATGGACTACTTCATGATACATTTCAAAATCTCGAAGATGATTTGGGACATGAAAGAGTAAAGGATGGACCATCCGAAGATGCAAAAAAAATTTCTAAATGAGTGGAAGAAGAGAAACAATAATTATATCCAGGGTGTGAGAATTTCTTCAAATTGGGTTTTACAATTCGATTGTATTTATTTAAATGTATTCATGGGTTGAGTAATGAGGCATTCATAGATTTAATGGAGTTTTTAAAAGAGACATTTTCATTTTTTTAACTACCCGAGTCTTTCAACAAGGCAACAAGTATGATAAAAGATTTAGGTCTTCATTATGAAAAAATACTTGCTTGTCCAATGATTGCATGTTATTTTGGAATGACAATGTAAATGCAAATACTTGTTCTTTGTGTGGATCTTATAGAGGGACGTATGTTGTTAATGTCTTGACTAATAAAAAATCCAAAAATCTGCAAAGTTTTAAAGATATTTTCTGTTAAAGCCTAGGCTTCGAAGGATATTCTGTGTCCCAAAAACAGCTGCAACTATGAGATAGCATGCCACTGAACGACCCAATGATGAAAATATATGACATCTTACTGATGGTGATGCATGGAAGGATTTCGACTCCTTGCACACTGAATTCTCTAGAGGCCCTCGTCATATTAGATTGGGGCTTTCAAGTGATGGTTTCAACCGATTTTTAACATTGAGCATTTGCCATAGCATGTCATGTGAATGAACTATAATCTATCTCCTTAGGATTTTCATGAAGCCAAAGTATATAATATTGTCAATGATCATTTCAAGTTTACCATCTCCGTAAAATACTATAGATGTGTACCTACAAGCACTAGTTGTAGAATTGAAAGAGTTATGAAAATTCGGTATAGAAATATTTGATGCCCAATCTAACCGACGTTTCAAAAGTGTGTAGAATCAATGTAGATAATTAATGATTTTCTTGCACTAGCAATTCTTTTTGGATGGAGCACAAAGGGAAATTTTCATGCCCCACCTTTAATTATGGCATATTCTCTCAATATCTCAACCACATTCGTAAGAAATGCTACATTGGTCATCGATTATTTTGCCTCCTGAACATTCAATTCGAAGAGACAAGAAATGATTTGATGGTAAGGAAGATCATAGATGTTACATCTCGCATTTTCGTACGTTAAAGTTTCATCTTCAATTAATTGATGTAGACTCGGGGATAATTATTTTGAGGTTAATGTATACGTATTTATTCTATTTATAACAAGCGATATTGTCACGGCCCAAATTTCCCTCCGTTGGGTATAGATATGGCACCTAGTCTTAAGGACTAGGTAAGCCTAATATTCAGGAATAACAATAATAATAAATAGCATCTGATACTTTTCTGAAATAAATAATTCTTTACAAAATTTACATGCCTAAAACCCGGAAGTACAAGTCATGAGCTTTTAAGAATTTACACTAAATCTCCTAAAGTTACCACTGTTCAGAAATAAGTGCAACAGTGCAAAGAAAAAAAAAGATGGTGACTCCGAAACCGCAAACGCTGAAGCGGTTTTACCTTGAGTCTCCGCAACAGAAACCGCGCTACTATCAATCAATCAGCCGGGTATGCGAAAACCTAGAATCTGCACAAAAATATGCAGAACCGTAGTATGAGCATACCACAGCTGTGCCCAGTAAGTATCAAGACTAACCTCGGTGAAGTAGTGACGAGTACTAGTCAAGACACCTACTTGTCAAATAAAAACTGAACAAGTATCAATATAGGAATCCGAAAAATAATGATGTACCCATAAAGGCTACGCAATATAGCTAACAAGATAGTGAATTCGATAAAGAAGGAAAACAATAAGTATCAGCGGAAACCATGAATGTAACACAAAGACTGAATATAACACAGAGAAATCCGGCATGTAAATATACAAACGAGCATGTAATGACTCAACAAATTCGACCATTTCTACATCAAATTCATAGCCATCTGCACGAGGTTCCGAACCTCGGAGAAATCATTATTTACGTGTCCCAATATCCAAAACCTAACACTTGGCAACTTGCGCCCTCATTCGAGTACTAACTGCACGGACGACTCACGTGCCAATTGGGTCATTCCTACCTATACAGTAAGCACAACAAGAGTATTTATACTTGACAACAACAAGGAGTCTTGAATCCATTAGTAGTACTTAACTACGTGTATGTTTGTGCAGGTGTCCTAACATGATTTCAACAACAAATAGACATAAGTAAAACAAAGGGGTAACATATACATATTTATCTCATAATTTCCCACATGAATGAACTCACACGGTCAGTGTTCCAGTACACAATATAAACAACAAGGAACGCCCCCAAGCAACCACAAGTATCACAACAATCCCTGACATAACTCACCTTGTCACGCCACGTGTGCAATATTATAGTATATGCCCGCCTTGTTTCACCACACGTGTATAAAAAAGTTCCCACCTTGTCACGCCACATGCGCAACACTCAATCTCGTATCCCTCTTTATCACGCCGCATATGCAATATCAAAAGTAAACACGGTGCGAAAGAAACCTCGTGCAAATCCCCATATCAACAACCGCACGACATAAACCTCGTGCATCACCACAACAAGTACAACAACAACAGTGGCAACAGTTCAGGATATAGTTAATACATGAACTCAAGAGCCTTCGACCACAAGATAGGCAAACTAGTTCACGAGAAATAAACACAATAAGGACAACCAGGCATATTACGTATCACTCAACAAGGAAGGGACATAACATGTAACAGCTGCACCTAATTACATGAGTGAGCACAAGAAATCAACGCAAATCCGATAACACTATATAAGGCAAGTCACAAAGGTATAGAATATCTAAACTTCCTTTAAGGTTGAGCAATTACGAGAATATTCAACAATTTCCACTTAAGGACAAGCAGCAGAGAATAATCATAACTTCATGTAAGACCAAACAATTATAGGTTGAAATGAAATTAATTAAAAATTTGAGATACGCAGTTAAGAAGATATAGCATGACAGTAAAGTGACTAAAACCTTCAGATAAGTCAATTAGGAGTCAAGTAGGCAATATGAGTAAATCAAAAAGTAAGAACTTCCACATTTAAGCAAATAAAGATGACACTAGAAATTAGGAAAAGTCAACTTTCAACAAATAATTCCGAGCATGCGCTCGTCACCTTGCGTACACGGACTACAATCAACATAGAAGACAAAAATCCTAAGGGGTAATTCGCCCACACAAGGTTAGGCAAGATACTTACCTCAAGCGCTCAAAATTAACTTGAAATCACGTTCTTGCCACAGGTATCCGACTCCCAATGGCCCAAATCTACTCAAATCAATAGCATCGTGTAAATAATACTTAGCATCGTGTAAATAATACTACAAACAACTAGTTTAACAAATAATTTCGAAGCTAAAATGTGAAATTAGGAAAATTGCCCAAAAGTTCCCCGGGCCCACGTCTCAGATTAGGGTAAAAATTATATTTTCCAGACACCCATTCACTCACAGGTCTAAATATATGAAAGTCTCTCAAATCGGAGGTCAAAACCCCAATCAAAACTCAATAATTCGGTCTATGAAGTTTACCCAATTTTCTACCCAAAATTTTTGAAATTAAAGGTTGGATTTAAGATTGGAAATTGGTCTATAATGGATAGGAATCACTTACCCAAATTAACCAGCTGCAGAAGCCTCCAAAAATTGCCTCTCCCGAGCTCCCCAATTCGAAAATGGTGAAAATAAAATAAACCCTCGGTTCTGCCCCTTTTTTGCCCAGAAATTCCGCACCTGCGCCTCTGGGACCGCACCTGCGGTCCCGCAACTACGGAACTATCATCGCAGGTGCGAAAACTCACTAAAAAGTATGGGGTCGCACATGCGGTCAAATGGCAGCACCTGCAGCTCCGCACCTGCGAGGATTGGGGGTTTGGGATAATTCTGCACCTGCGAACTCCTCGCTGCACTTGCGGAAGGTCTATCGCAGGTGCGAGACACCAGAAGCAACAATGGTTCAGATGTCCAAGTTCTAAAAACATCCGATGAGCATCCTAAACGTACCTGAGGTCCCCCGGCACCCCGTCCAACCACACACACAATTCATATACCCTAACATAGACTCGCTCGAGGTTTCAAACCACATAAAACAACGCTAACACGATGAATTTATATAAACATTAAGTTTTTCATTTAAGGTCCGAATCACGTCAAACTAAGTCCGTTTCTTACCAAATATCAAAGACAACACATATAAATCATATCAAACCTGTAACGGTCTTCGAAATCGTAATGCGGGCCCGATATCACAGGTTTCACCTCAAATTTTATTTTCAAAAACCTTTATATTTTTCAGAAAATAATTTTATTTAAAAATTCATCTCTCAGACCTGGGACATCGGAAATCGATTCCGAGTATACGCCAAAGTCCCATATTTTCCTACGGACCCCCTAGGACTGTCAAATCACGGGTCCGGGTCCTTTTACCAAAAATGTTGACTGAAGTCAACTTTATTCAAATTTCCGATACAAATTTTTCATTTTTCTCAGCTTTTCACATAATGGCTTCCCGGCTACACGCCCAGGCTGTGCACGTAGATCGAGGTAAGATAGAAGGAGGTTTTTACGACCTTAGAACACATAAATTGGATACAAAATACGGTGTGCCCCTTTTGGGTCATCACAATCTCCCCCGCTGAAACAAACGTTCGTCCTCGAACGTGCTATGATTTACTTTAAACTCATCAAATCACTGATTTCACATTTCCAACAAACACCCGAGGGTGATCCCACGTCACCCCAACCTACATAAGCCTGATGACACCATCACAACTGCCATATATACTTCTCATCATCATCGATAAACCTCATACCTCAATTTCTCATCTTCTACTCATTTCCGAAATACCCGATTCTAAATCCACATCCGAAATTAGCCCCAACCAGCGACATTAACTCATGACTATACCCATAAGGCACGACCATACAATATGGCGCATCACACATAGGCTCATAATAACCCTTGGGGCGCAATGGCTGCCCGAAATCAACTCAACATTCGCAATTAGCCTCATATCCGGTAGAACTACATTTCCAACCTCCATCACATTGATAATAAAGAAACAACACGAATACTTCATAACCTTGACACCCAAATCACCAAGCCACAACTAACACCACCGGGGATACACCCCGAAAGATAAAACTCAAGGAGCACAAAACGAAAAAAAATTGAATGAATATGAAAGAAGAAGTACATAGGGAAAACTATCAAACAAGCCCGACAGGCACAACTCTCTATCACTGCTACTTACACAATAACATAACAAGGAAGGAACTAATACACATAAATAAATCACATGGATACCATCCTGATAAAATTTCCACTGCGGTACTCAGCCCGGCCCAAACATATCGGATCACAAATATCACGACCACTTCGCCCTAAAATTTGAATCACATATCCAAAATATATCGTACAATTTGAAATTCCTCCAATAATTCATCTCAGTTGATAAAACCATAACGCTAGTTTATCCCACATCTTGATGGAGTATCAAATCACAACTCGTAAACAAAATACTTAGGAATCACATCAAACTTACCGTACTGGACAACATGAATTTACTACCAGTCTGATATCTCCCAACATTGAATAGAGACAAACAATAGACACAGGCTACTACTCACAGAATCTCCCAACAGGAGCAAACACAAAAGTAGAGTGCAAAGCACGAAACTTACTCATAAACAAACAATAGTGTGGGAGCTCGTCCCGACTAGCAGAACTATAATGGAATAAAAATGGTTCCCCTCTGTAACAAAACAAAACATACATGTACTATAACATCTGGCATAACGACCTCCAGCCTACTATACGAAATACATCAACGGGTCGGGCGTCCCCCTCTTGGGCGCCCTCTACTAGCCTGAATGCTCTGTTGTAACACATCTGCCCGGAGCCTGGGACAATCTCTCATCCTATGGATGATATCTTAACACTCAAAACAACCTCTATGCTGACGTGGCTGTGGAAACTGCGCGGTCCGAGTACTTTGAGACCCATGAGTACCTAAAACCCCATGCGAAGCCGGCAATGCAAACTGAACTAGCAGACCCATAAAACCTCTACCATGTCGTACCCTGCCTCCATAATAAGGACCATTAAATCTCTCCAGCCCAGGAGGCCTCGTCACCTCTCTGCCCTCTCTCTCCTAACCTCGTCTGACATTTCTATCATAGTCCTGCCTATCGTCTCTCTCACAATCCAGCATACCCTCAACTCTGAGAGCAATCCCTACCACCTACTGAAATGAAATATCTGACTCTAACTCCCGAGCCATGCTAAACCGAATATGTAGCCTGAGGCCCTCAATGAATCTGCGAACACGCTCTCTAACTGTAGCAACCAAAGTAGGTGCATGCCTGGCCAAATCACTGAACCTAACGGCATACTCTGATACTGACATAGTGCCCTGGCACAATCGCTCAAACTCCGCGCACCATGCATCTCGGAGGGACTGAGGTACAAACTCACTCAAGAACATCTCTGAAAACTGATCCCATGTAAGTGAAGCTGACTCGGCGAGGCTACCCAACTCATATGCCCACCACCACTGATAAGCCGCTCCCCTGAGTTGGAACGTAACGAAGGCAACCCCACTCGTCTGCACAATACTCATAGTACAAAGAATGTGGTGACACTCATCGAGGAAACCCTGGGCATTATCTGTCGCCAATACACTGATGGTAGGAGCGTTTTACTTCTTGTGCCTCTCGAGTCTAAGTTGTTCCTCCTCAGATGGTGATGTCCTAACCACGGGCGGATCTGGGATCCCATGTGTACTGCCATGACACCTGTAACCTGACCAACCTAGTTTCGCTTCTCGGGGGTATGGGCGACGGGAGTATGAGCTCCTCCCCTGCCCTGTGAAGTAGTTGGTGCACTCAAAATCAATCTCGCCTGAGTTAAGGTACCAATCACATCCAAGAACTGTGCCAAGGTCTCCTGATGTCTGGGTGTAATAACATGCGCCTCGGGTCCCCCAACTGGAACTCTCGTCGGCTCCTCAACGGCTGCTCTAGAAGGTGCTCAAGCTGCGGCACGTGCCCCTCTTCAGCCCCTGCCTCAACCCTTGCCCCTGGCGGCATCTGCTCCGGGGAAAACCTCCTAAAAATCTGCAGCTCGCATCCTCACTATTTGTGAGAGAATGGAATGATAAATTTCAAACTTCAAGATCAATGAACTCGCAAGATAGGAAAGAAGGAAGTGACTCCTAATAATCCCGTAGCCTCTAGAAGATAAGTACAGAAGTCTCCGTACTGATCCGCAAGACTCTACTAAACTCGCTTATGACTCGTAGCACCTATGAAGCTAGAGCTCTGATACCAACTTGTCACGACCCAAATTTCCCTCTGTTGGGTATCGTGAATGCACTTAATCCTAAGGACTAGGTAAGCCTTATATTCAGGAATAACAACAATAATAAATAGCATCTAATACTTTTCTGAAATAAATAATTCTTGACACATTTTACATCCTCAAAACACGGAAGTACAAGTCATGAGCCTTTGAGAATTTACAGTAAAACTCCTAAAAATACCACTGTTCAGAAATAAGTGCAACAGTACAAAGAAAAAAAAAAGATAGTGACTCCGAAACCGCGAACGCCGAAGCGGTTTTACCTTGAGTCTCCACAACTGCAACCGCGCTACTATCAATCAATCGACCGGCTATGCGAAAATCTGGAATCTGCACAAAAATGTGCAGAAGAGTAGTATGAGAACAACACAGTGGTTCCCAGTAAGTATCAAGACTAACCTCGGTGAAGTATTAACGAGGACTAGTCAAGACACCTACTTGTCAAATAAAAACTGAACAAGTATCAATATAGGAATCAGGGAAATAATGATGCACCCATAAAGGCTACGCAATATATCTAACAAGTTAATGAATTCGATAAAGAAGGAAACCAATAAGTATCAGCGGAAACCATGAATGTAACACAAAGAATTAATAGAACACAGACAAATCCGGCATGTAAATAAACAACACGAGCATCTAATGACTCAACAACTTCAACCATTTCTACATCAAATTCATAGTCATCTCCACAAGGTTCCGAACCTCGGACAAATCATCATTTACGGGTCCCAATATCCCAACCCTAACACTTGGCAACTTGCGCCCCCCATTCGAGTACTAACTACACGGACGACTCATGTGCCAATTGGGTCATTCCCACCCATACAGTAAGCACAACAAGAGTATCTATACTTGACAACAACAAGGATTACTGAATCCATTAGTAGTACTTAACTACTTATATGCTTTTGCAGGTGTCCTAACATGATTTCAACAATGAATAGACATAAGGAAAACAAAGGAGCAACACGTACATTTTCTTCTCATAACTTCCCACACGAATGAACTCACATGGTAAGTGTTGCAGTACACAATATCAACAACAAGGAATGCCCCCAGGCCAACATAAGTATCACAACAATTCCTCACATAGCCCACCTTGTCACGCCACATGTGCAATATTATAGTATATGCCTGCCTTGTTTCACCAAACGTGCATAAATGTGTTCCCACCTTGTCACGCCATATGCGCAACACTCAATCTCGTATCCCGCCTTATCACGTTGCATGTGCAATATCAATAGTAAACATGGCACAGTAGAAACCTCGTGCAAATCTCCATATCAATAATCGTACGGTAGAAACCTCGTGCATCACCACAACAAGTACAACAACAACAGTGGCAACAGTTCAAGATACAGTTAATACATCACTCAATATAAGCAAACTAGTTCACGAGGAATAAACATAATAAGGAGAGCCAGGCATATTACGAATCACTCAACAAGGAAAGGAAATAACATGTAACAGCCGCACCTAATTACACGGGTGAACACAAGAAATCAACACAAATCCGATAACTCCATATAAGGCAAGTCACGAAGGTATAGAATATCTAAACTTCCTTTAAGGTTGATCAGTTACGAGAATATTCAACAATTTCCATTTAAGGAAAAGCACTAGAGAATAATCATAACTTCATTTAAGACCAAAGGTTGAGATGAAATTAATTGCAAATTTGAGATACGCAGTTAAGAAGATATATCTTGACAATAAAGGGAATAGAACCTTCAGATAAGTCAACTGGGAGTCAAGTAGGAAATAAGAGTAAATCCAAAAGTAAGAACTTCCACATTTAAGCAAATAAAGATGACACTAGAAATGAGGAAATTCAATCATGCTAAGGACAATTCATACTCGGCGAATATAAGGATCTAAGATTCCTAAAGGGGTCAACTTTCCACAAATAAATCTGAGCATGCGCTCGTCACCTCGCATACACGGACTACAATCAACATAGAAGACTCAAATCCTAAGGGGTAATCCCCCCACACAAAGTTAGGAAAGATACTTACCTAAACCACTCAAAACTAACTTGAAATCACGTTCTTGCCACGGGTATCCGACTCTTAGTGGCCCAAATCTACTCAAATCAATAGCATCGTGTAAATAATACTACAAGCAACTAGTTTAGCAAATAAATTCAAAGCTAAAACGTGAAATTAGGAAAATTGTCCAAAAGTTCCCCGGGCCCACGTCTCGGATTCGGGTAAAAATTATATATCCCGGACACCCATTCACTCACAAGTCTAAACATATGAAAATCTCTCACAAATCGGAGGTCAATAACCCAATCAAAACTCAATAATTCGGTCTATGAGGTTTACCCCATTTTCTACCCAAAATTTTCGAAATAAAAGGTTGGATTTAAGATTGGAAACATGGAAATTGGTCTATAATGGATAGAAATCACTTAACCAAATTACCCAGGTGCAAAAGCCTCCAAAAATTGCCTCTCCCGAGCTCCCCAAATCGAAAATGGTGAAAATAACATAAACCCTCCGTTCTGCCCCTTTTCTGCCCAGAAATTCCGCACCTACGCCCCTGCTACTGCACCTGCGGTCCCGCACCTACGGAACTATTATCGCAGGTGCGAAAACCCACTAAAAAGTCTGGGGTCACATCTGCGGTCAAATGGTCGCACTTGCGGCTCCTCACCTACAAGGATTGGAGGTTTGGGCTAATTCCGCACCTGCGAACTCCTCACCGCACCTGCGTGTCCGCACCTACGGAAGGTCTATCGCAGGTGCGAGACACTAGAACCAGCAATGGTTCACCTGTCTCCCAAGTTCTAAAAACACCCGATGAGCATCTTAAACGTACCCGAGGTCCCCCGGGACCCCGCCCACCGCACATACAAGTCATATAACCTAAGACGGACTCGCTCGAGGTTTCAAACCACACAAAACAATTAACACGATGAATTAAACTAAAAATCCATGAAAATTCTTCAAACTTCTATAAACATTAAGTTTTGCCTTTAATGTCCGAATCACGTCAAACTAAGTCCGTTTCTTACCAAATTTCACAGAAACACATATAAATGATATCGAACCTGTACCAGGCTTCAGAATCGTAATGCGGGTCCGATATCACATGCTTCAACTCAAATTTTATTTTCAAAAACCTTTATATTTTTAAGAAAACAATATTCATTAAAAATTCATTTCTCGGATCTGGGACCTCGGAATTCGATTCCGAGCATACGCCCAAGTCCCATATTTTCCTACGGACCCTCCGGGACCGTCAAATCACGGGTCCGGGTCGTTTACCAAAAACGTTGACTGAAGTCAACTTTATTCAAATTTCCAATACAAATTTTTCATTTTTCTCGGCTTTTCACATAACGGCATCCCGGCTACACGCGTGGGCTACGCACGCTAATCGAGTTGAGATAGAAGGAGGTTTTTAAGACCCCAGAACACAGAATTAGATAGAATATATGGGATGCCCCTTTTGGGTCATCACAGATATAAATGTGTCATGAATGATAAAGGGTACACGAATAAAGAAAACGAGTTTCGTTGAAGGTGGCTGCTTTGGGATAACATATGGGTTAAGTGATAATACCCGATATTTATGGACTAGTACCATAAAGGTACCATATGAACACAGTATATTATATATAAAGTATATTAAAAATAAGTAGAATTTTAAGTAATTTTAGATCATTTTTTTACATTATGCGGGTAGTTGGTTAATTACGGGGTAATGGGACATTACCCAATTAACTAATAAGTGGATAAAAATAAATAAATTCCACCCTTCAAAACTGTGGCAGCTGGCCACAACTAAAGGAAAATGACTCCTTAGTCATTTTTATAGATTTTGTCACGACCCAAATTCGCAACTGACGGGATCGTGATGGCGCCTAACACTATACTTGCTATGCAAGCCAATGTTAGAAATTCTTTCCTCAAAAATTTACTTCATCATAATAAAACAATTTAAAGTAAATACAAAATACTACTACTGCCCAAAAATAATACCAAAATAATATTCGAAATAGCAATAACGATCCATGAAATAATACTATTTACACAACTACTTAGAGTCTGGTGTCACAATCCACGAACTACTAAAGAGCACTACAAATAATTGGGCTGAAAGAAATATGTCTCTGCTTTGAATGAAGTCAGCAATCTAAATAGATAAAGGCAAGACTCCAAGAATCTGCGGACGCCAGCATATCTACCTCGTGACTGCTACATGGATCTTTACAAAAAGTGCAGAGTGTAGTATCAGTACAATCGCCCCTATGTAGTGAGTAGGTGCCTAGCCTAACCTCGACGAAGCAGTGACGAGGCTACATATGACACCACATAAGAGCAACAACAATAGCAATTAAAGAGTTAACATTATATCCAATAATGGGAAGGGATCATGCTATGGGGAATTCAACATAAGGAGTGAGAAAAATAACAAGACAACAATAAACAATAATCAACAATAATTTAAAGCAATAAGAATAGAAAAGGAACTCGCATGGCACCACCCTTCGTGCTTTTACTCTCACCCTCCTCATATCATAAATAAGCATACATGGAATCACCCCTAGTGTTTTTACTCTCACAATGTATTTCATTCAGACACGGCATCACCCTTCGTGCTTTTACTCTCACAATGTAGTACATTCAGGCACGTCATCGCCCTTTGTGATTTATACTCTTCCTCATAATAGAATATATTTGGATCATGCACCACATCACCCTTCGTGTTTTAGCTCCTCCTTAACAATCACAGAATCATTAACAACATACAAAGAGGGATTTTACAAGAAATCGATATTTCAGAATAGTTTCTATTATCATTTATCATTTCAATCTCAACTTAATATTCACAAGGGATTTCACAAGATATTAGTGTTCCAACATAGTTTCTAGCGTCATTAGTTATTCAAATCTCAACTCAGTGTTCACAATATTATCCATCATGGTGGAACCGGATACCAAACTTCTAACATTTCAACAACAATGGTAATCACAAGTAATAGGCTTTACAACTACCAAAATAACAAGAATTTACATTCACTCGCATGTTACGAACTGACCACAACATATAGGTACTCGTCACCTTACCTATACATTGGATTTAGCAACAAAACAGGTAACAAGTAGTCACACAATACCTATCCCCTAAAGCTAAGTTTAGATACAACACTTACCTTGAATTCACAGGCTACTCACTGCTCAAGCACTGCTTTTCCTTTAGAATTGGGCTTCAACTCACTTGAATCTAATCACAATGGAGTTCAATATCATTAATTATTGCTAAAGGTACTAATTTTAATGAAAAACTATGATTTTCCTATGTTTTCTTATCAAAATATGAAAATTGACCTCGGGCCTGCTTGGTTTAAACTCGAGGTTTTGACCACAATCCTTTTATCCATTCTCCCCCGAGCCCAGATATATAATTAGTTTGGGAATCTGACCTCAATTCGAGGTCTAAATTCCTAAATTTTGAAATTCCTAAGTTCTACACAAAAAAACTCATTTTTACCATGAAAACTATAGATTTTTGTTGAAATATTGTTAAAAGTTGTTAAGGATTGAAAGGAATTAGTTAAGATCACTTACCAATGATTTGGAGAAGTTCGGGTCTTTGGAAAATCGCCTATGGAGGTTTAGGGTTTTAGGGAATTGAAAAAGAGGTGAAAATCCCATCTAAAATCTGTTTTAACAGGTTGCGGATCTCGCATTTGTGATCAGGGGTTCGCAATTGTGAACGCTTCAAATTCCAGCAACCATCCCAAATGCGATGGAATTTTCACATTTGAGACTTCTGAGGGATTCCGCATTTGCGACCAGAATCTCGCATTTGCGAGATCAGAGGCTGGCCCAGGACTTCGCATTTGCGAAGCCTGATCTCGCAATTGCGAGATCAGAGGCCTACCAACACGAGATATCAGCTGAGTGAAATTTTTCTAAGTCTAAACACTTCGTAGCCTACCTGAAACTCACTCGATCCCTTGGGGATACAAACCAAACATGCACGCAAGTCTAAAAACATCATACGCACCTGCTCGTGCGATCAAATCATCAAAATAACATAAAAATTACAAATTTAACCTCAAAGTTCAAGATTTCCTCAAGAACACTCAAATTTCTAAATTTTCAACTGGACGTCCAAATCACGTAAATTCTACTCCGATAATCATCAAACTTCACAGATAAGAATTAAATATACCAACGATTTATAACACAAAAATACGGGCCCGATATCAACGATTTCAAAAATTATTTCATTTCTTTATTTCTTGTAAAAATCAGCACAACAATTTTGTTCAAATATTGTTTTCTAAGGCTAGGGACCTCGGAACTCAACTCGGAAATACGCCTAAGTCTCATATTTTACTGCAGACCTCCCGGGATCGTCAGAACACAAATTTGGGTCCGTTTACTCAAAACGTTGACCAAAGTCAACTAAAAACTCAATTTTAACTCTAGAAATCTCTATTTCTCATATTATTACATAAAAGCTTTCCGGATTCACGCCCGCATTAAGTCCAAAACTCGAGGTAACTAAAATTAGTCTTTTTAAATTACCTGAAATGGAAAACAAGAGCAGATAACTACTCTGCATGTCCGACTCGGACTCCCTAGTAGCTGCCTCAACATGCTGACCTCTCAACTACACTCGAACTGAAGGGTAACTCTTTGTTATCAGCTGACGAACGCCGGTCTAAAATGGTTGCCGGCTTCTCCTCATAAGTCAAATCTTTGTCCAATTGTATAGAGCTGATATCTAACACGTGGGACGTATCACCATGATATTTCCGGAGCACAGAGACATGGAATACCGGATGAACGGAGGATAACCTTGGAGGTAACGCAAGTCTATAAGCTACCTCCCCCACTCTCTCGAGAATCTCAAATGGTCCGATATACCTAGGGCTCAACTTGCCCTTCTTCCCAAATCTCATGACACCCTTCATGGGCGATACCTGAAGTAATACTCTTTCTCCAACTATGAATGCCACATCACGAAACTTACGGTAAGCGTAACTCTTTTGTCTAGACTGAGCTGCACGAAGTCGATCCTGTATAACCTTGAACTTATCTAAGGCCTCCTGAGCTAAGTTTGTACCCAATAACCGAGCCTCTCCCGGCTCAAACCACCCAACTGGCGATCTACACCATCTACCATATAATGCCTTATAGGGAACCATCTGAATTCTCGACCGATAACTATTATTGTAGGTAAACTCTGCTAACGACAAGAATTGATCCCAAGAACCTCCAAAATCAATAACACAAGTGCGGAGCATATCCCCCATGATTTGAATAGTACGCTCGGACTGTCCGTCCATCTGAGGAGGAAACGTTGTGCTCAACTCATCTCGTGTACCCAACTTTCGCTGAACTGGCCTTCAAAAGTGCGAGGTAAAATGCGTACCTCGATTAGAAATAATAGACACGGGCACACCGTGAAGGCAAACAATATCTCGAATATATATATCTCTTCCAACCGCTCCGAAGTATAAGTACTTGCCACTGGAATGGAATGTGATGATTTAGCCAGCCTATCCACAATAACCCAAATGGCGTCAAACTTCCTCTGAGTCCGTGGGAGTCAAACAACGATGTCCAAATTGATATGCTCCCACTTCCACTCAAGAATCTCTATCTGCTGAAGTAAACCACCGGGTCGTTGATGCTCATATTTCACCTGTTGGCAATTCAAACAACGAGCCACATAAGAAACAATATCCTTTTTCATCCTTCTCCACCAATAGTGATGTCGCAAGTCCTGGTACATCTTGGCAGCACCCGGGTGAATAGAGTACTTAGAACTGTGAGCCTTCTGAAGGATCAACTCACGAAGTCCATCAACATTAGTAACACATATACGACCCTGCATCCTCAAAACACCATCATCTCCAACTGTAACCTTCTTGGCACCACCGTGCCGAACGGTGTCCCTAAGGACCATCAAGTGTGGGTCATCGTCCTGCCGATCTCTGATACGCTCGAATAAGGAAGACCGAGCAACTGTACAAGCTAGAACATGGCTGAGCGAAATGTCCAACTAAATAAATGCAAGGCTGCCCATACTTACTGCCTTCCTACTCAATGCATCGGCCTCCGCATTGGCCTTTCCTGGATGATACAATATAGTGACGTCATAATCTTTCAATAACTCTAGCCATATGCTCTATCTCAAATTAAGATCCTTTTGCTTGAACACGTACTAGAGGCTACGATGATCCATGTAAGCCTCACATGGCACGCCATAAAGATAGTGCCTCCATATTTTCAATACGTGAACAATGGCGGCCAACTCCAAGTCATGAATAAGATAATTCTTCTCATGAACATTCAACTGCCTAGATACATATGCAATCACCCTGCCATCCTGCATCAATACTACTCCATGCTCAACACGGGAAGCATCACAGTCCACTGTAAAAGATCCCGAACAATATGGCAACACCAACACTGGTGCTGAAGTCAAGGCTGTCTTGAGCTTATGAAAGCTCACCTCACACTCATCCGACCATTTAAATAGTGCACCCTTCTGAGTCAATCTCTTCATCGGGACTACTATAGACGAGAACCCCTCCACAAAACAATGGTAGTATCCCACCAAACCCAAGAAACTCCTGATTTCTGTGGCTGAAGTGGGTTTAGTCCAGTTCTTGACTGCCTCTATATTCTTAGGATCTATTGAATACCCTCTGCTGATATGATGTGACCCAAGAAAGCTAGTGAATCTAACCAGAATTCACACTTTGAAAATATTGCATACAACTGATTATCCCTCAAAGTATGGAGTGCTATACGGAAGTGCTGCTCATGTTCCTCCCGACTGTGGGAGTATATAAGAATATCATCAATGAACACAATGATGAAGGAATCTAGATAAGGCTTGACAACCCGATTCATCAAATCCATAAAGGCTGGTAGGGCATTTGTCAAGACAAAAGACATCACCAAACATTCATAGTGCCCATACCTTGTCCGAAAAGTTGTCTTAGGAACATTTGACACCTTAATCTTGAACAGATGGTAGCCCGATCTCATATCAATTTTCGAAAAAACACTGGCACCCTGAAGCTGATCTAATCAATCATTAATTCTCGGAAATGGTTACTTATTTTTGATAGTAACCTTATTCAATTGTCGATAAAATACATTCTCATCGATCCATCCTTATTCTTTACGAACAAAACTGGTACACCCCAGTGCGAGACACTAGGCCTGACGAAACCCTTATCAAGCAGTTCTTGCAACATTCTTTCTATTCTTTCAATTTTTGTAGGGCCATTCGGTATGGAGGAATAGAAATGTGCTGAGTTCCCGGAGCCATATCAATACAAAAATCGATATCGCTATCGGGTGGCATCCCCGGCAGGTCTGCAAGAAAAACATTGGGAAACTTCCGAACAATAGGCACTGAATCTATTGAAGAAATTTCGGTGTCAGAATCACGAATATGAACCAAATAAGCCAAACATCCCTTATCAACCATGCGACGAGCCTTGGCATAAGAAATCATTATACTGAGTGAATACCAGAAGTCCATTTCCACTCTAATCGAGGCAATCCCGGCAAAGCTAAAGTAACTGACTTGGCGTGAATGTCTAAGATGGCATAATAAGGTGACAACCAACCCATGCCCAATATGGCATCGAAATCGACCATGTTAAGAACCAAAAGGTCTACACTACTTTCAAGACCCTAAATAATGACTATGCACGAATGATATACATTATCTACCATAATAGCATCCCCCACCGGCGTAGACACATAAACAGGGACACTCAAGGAGTCACGGGGCACAACCAAATACAAGGCAAAATATGATGACATATAAAAATATGTAGACCCCGGATAAAACAAAACTGAAGCAGCTCTATTATAAAGTGAAATGGTACCTGTGATAACTGCATCGGAGGACTCCGCCTCGGGTTTGGCTGGAAATGCATATAATTAGGGTTGGGCCCCACAAACCTGAACTACATCACCAGGAGGACCCCTGATAGCTGAACCTCCACCTCTAGCGGGCTGGCCTCTACCTCTAGCGGGCTGACCTCCACTTATAGCATTCTGACCTCTATATCTAACTACTTGACACCTACCCCTAGCTGCAACTGGTGCCGGAACTACATCATGAGAATTATGGTACTGTGAATTATCCGACGCATGAGGGCAATACCTAGAAAGGTGCCTCGGGTCACCACAAGTATATCAAGACCTCGGCTGTCGAGACTGCTGGCTGACAAACTGACCCTGTCGACCTGGATAACCCCTCTGAAAGCTCTGGAGAGAAGGTGTAGTAATAGGGGCTGACTGATCAAAATAAGGCAAATGAGAGCCATGACCACCTGGGGCCCCTTGGGATGTCTGAAGTGCTGAATTAAATGGCCTGGAAGGATGTCCTCTGCCCTAAGTACCGCCGCCTCTAGATTAGGCACAACTGAATCCACTGGAATGGGGAGGTCTCTTGTCTGAACCATGACCTCCCCTCCCAAGAACTGACTCAACTCTCTTAGCCACATTGGACACGTCCTAAAAGAAAATCTCAACCCCCGTCTCTTTGGCCATATGCAACCTGATGGTCCGAGCAAGGCCCTTAATAAATCTCCCAACTCTCTCTCTCTCTCTCTCTCTAGGTAAAAAAAGAATAGAATGCCGAGCCAAATCCATAAATAGGTTCTCATACTGGGTAACTGTCATGTCGCCCTGCTGAAGAGGTGAGAAAACAAATCCCATGTCAGAGCAGGTGACCTAGCTCGTCTAGTCAACAAATAATCCCTCCACTATTTCTTGGCGGAACCAGCCATCTGAAACGCGGTGAAGTCGACCCCATTGGTCTCCAAAATACCCAAATTATGAAGAACCTCATGACAACTGTCCAGATATTTTTGAGGATCCTCTTAAGTAGCACCACTGAAGTTAACATGGAAAAACTTGATGAACTTGTCCAGTCTCCATAAAGCATCAGAAGTCATAGCTTCCCCATCAGCAATAGGGGCTGCAACAACTGTCTGAACTACCCCAACTGGGTTGGCTGCTGGCGTCTGGACTTGAGGAGTAGTCTGATCGGGAGTGTGGGTAGTAGGAGTCTGGACCCCTTCTCTAGCCTTAGGTACGGTTGCTGCAACAGGGAGTGCACCAGTATTAGCTACACTCTCCATACGACCCACTAATCATACCAAAGCATCCTGAAGCACCGGGGTAGTAATGAACCCCTCTGGGACCTGATCTGGTCCATATGGAATGGTCTGAGCTGGAACCCCTCATCAATCTCAACCTGAGGTTCCGCAGCTGGGGTTGTAGTCTGAGCAACGGGTTGAGTCCTGCCCACAAGATATCAGTGTTCTAACATAGTTTCTAGCGTCGTTTGTTATTTAAATCTCAACTCAGTGTTCACAATATTATCCATCATGGTGCAACCGGATACAAAACTTCTAACATTTCAACATCAACGATAATCACAAGTAATAGGCTTTACAACTACCAAAATAACAAGCATTTACTTTCACTCACATGTTGTGATCTGACCACAATGTATAGGTACTCGTCACCTTATCTATACATGGGATTTAGCAACAAAACATGTAACAAGTAGTCACACCTATTCCCTAAAGCTAAGGTTAGACACAACACTTACCTCGAATTCACAGGCCACTCACTGCTCAAGCACTACTTTTCCTTTATAATTGGGCTTCAACTCAATCTAATCTAATCAGAATTAGGTTTAATATAATTAATTATTGCTAAAGGTATTAACTTTAATTAAAAACTATGGTTTTCCTATGTTTTCGTATTAAAATATGAAAATCGACCTCGGGCCCGCTTGGTCTAACTCGAGGTTCGGACCAAAATTCGTTTACCCATTCTCCCCCGAGCTCGGATATACAGTTGATTTTGGAATACGACCTCAATTCGAGGTCTAAGTTCCCAAATTTTGAAATTCCTAAGTTCTACCCAAAAACCCTAATATTTACCATGAAAACTCTAGATTTTTGGTTGAAGACTTTTTAAAAGCTGTTAAGGATTGAAAGGAACTAGTTATAGATTACCTACCAATGGTTTAGAGAAGTTTGGGTCTTTGGAAAATCGCGTATGGAGGTTTAGGGTTCGAGATAATTGAAAAAGAGGTGAAATCCCGTCTAAAATTTGCTTTAACAGGTTGCAAATCTCGCATTTGCGATCAGGGGTTCGCAATTGCGACCCCTTCAAATTCCAGCAACCATCACAAATGTGATGAAATTGTCGCATTTGCGACTTCCGAGGGATTCTGCATTTACGACCAGAATCTCGCATTTGCGACAATAACATCAAAACTACAAATTTAACCTCAAAACTCAAGATTTCCTCAAGAACACACAAATTTCTAACTTTTCAACCGGACGTCCAAATCGCGTCAATTCAACTTTGATTGACATCAAACTTCACAAATAAGACTTATATACCACAACAAACTTGTTCTGGGCTCCGAAACTAAAATATGGTCCCGATACCAATTATTTCAAACATTATTCCATTTCTTTATTTCCTGTAAAAACCAGCACAACAATTTTCTTCAAAAATTGTTTTCTAAGGCTAGGGACCTCGGAATTTAATTTCGGGCATACGCCCAAGTCCCATATTTTACTACGGACCTTCCGGGATTACCGGAACACAGATCCGGGTCAGTTTACTCAAAATATTGACCAAAGTCAACTAAAAATAAATTTTTAACTATAGAAAGATTTCTATTTCTCATATTTTCACATAAAAGCTTTCCGGTTTCACGCTCGGACTACACATACAACTCGAGGTAATTAAAATTAGTCTTTTTAAGGCTAATAAGCCTAGAATGGAGTCTAAATTCATAAAATGACCCTTTGGGTCCATAGGGGGCAACAAAATTTATAACTAAAGACATAACACTTCTTGAAAATGTGACCCACCACTACAATTTATAGGTAACACACTTTAGCAACTAAATTACTTAGAGAAGTATTACAAGTTCCTTGATGATAGAACTTTAGGAATTTTACAATTCTGTTCCAACAAAGACACTAGCATTCTTGTAATCCAAAACATTAGCCATTAAGTAAGCACTACAACCAGACGTGAAGAAAGATTTCTTCATTTTCTACTGCTACAATTGATTTCTTCAACCAACAAGATTTCGTGGCACAATAGCAACATATAATTTTGTAATTCTAAGGGAGTACGGTGCAATCTTTTCCAATAATGTCATACGGATTTTTCCTACTCCATGTATGTTAAGACTACTCCTTCTTTATTTTTTGCATGATCCACATTATACAGAAGAAACGAGCAAACGCATGGTTTCCATAAATTACTCTATTCATGGAAATACTAGGGGTGTCTATATTCTTGATTCCCAATGTGAATTATTATTATCTTCTGTTCATAGGTCCCAGAAAAATACGTATTTAATAATGTTTATCTGAAAGACATATTGATTTTTATGGTGTTCCGAGAAAATTTTATTAACGTAATTCTTATGCATTTCATGCATTTATATATGTACAATGACCCATGACCAGATGGTGCTATATATGCGTATATAGGTATATTAAATTTATATGAGATATGGGAAAAGGTGGCGGCGTTATATACGCACCACCACCTGATTAGTTGGTATATGTTGATGATGTTGCCCATAGTGGCCGAGACGATATGATAGGATGCCCTCAGAGGATTGATGGTACTATGTACACATAAGCATGACACGACATTTATATTCACGTGCATGAAATTATAAATATTTCTGGATTTATAAAGTTATTCAGATTTACAAATGGATTTCATTATTCCACGTTTCATCTATGTGTCTTATGTACTGATTTTTATGCCTTACATACTAAGTTTATTATTCGTACTGACGCCCTATTTCACGAGGCCTGCGTTTCATGCCCACAGGTGCAGGTAGGAGAGTCGACGGTCCCCCTTCTTAGGATCCTTGATGAACGAGATTTGGCGTGATCCACTTGATCCACAACTGATTTTGATTTTGGTACGATATGCTTGTGTGTGTATATATATATATATATATATATATATATATATTGGTATGACGTGGATCGGTAACGTCTTTGTACAATTGTATTTATATTAGAGGTCTGTAGATAGTTATGTACAGTTGTCTATCGCGGCCTTGTAGGCTCACCCACTATAATCCGCATGTATATGTATATATGTCTTTTGGAAAGGTTTTCCTTGTTCCTGTTACTCTCGTAATTCAGCAGATATTATTCATGCTTATATCTTAGTCGCATGCTTATGGGTGTTCGACAAGTAAGACCCGGGCACTCGTCGCGGCCCACCGGTTGGGTCATGATAATAGAATTACACCTACTCCCTTGTGGGGTATAGAAGTGCTCGAAGAGCTTCGTGAATTCAAGAGTGCCTTTGGAAAGGGTTAGAAGAAAAGGTCTCGGGATAAAAAGGGTCCATGGAATAAAAGATCCATCCTCTTTGAATTACCATATTGGGAAACTAACAACTTGAGGCACAATCTTGATCCAATGCACATTGAAAAGAATATATGTGATAGTATTCTTAGGAAATTATGGGAGATAGATGGAAAGTTAAAAAAAAATGTAAATTATCACTACGATTTGCAAGAAATGGGAATACGAAAAGATCTTCAACTAATAAAACATGTTGTAGGTGGAACAATTTGTATGGCTAAAGCTTGCTTTTACATGAAACCAGTAGAGAAGAGGCGATTTGGCACCGTCTTTAAAAATTCCAACTTACTAAATGGGTCTGCCTCGAATATATTACGTTGAGTGCACGAGAGAGAGATGAAAATATCTAAGTAAAGGAGTCATGATCTTATTTTATAATGCATTACTTGCTCTAAATTGCCGTTAGAAAATTTTTACCCAAGATTTTTTTTGGCAATGATTAGGTTGGAAAACCTCTTTAGATCCATATGTGCTAAGGTTGTAAGGCTAGGGGATCTTGATAGATTGCAGACTGAAATAAATGATATTATATTTAAGCTTGAAACGATTTTCACTCCAACCTATTTTGATATAATGCTCCATTTGCCTATCCATTTAATACATGAAGTTAAGCTTAGTGGTCCAACTCATTGTCATTGGATGTATTCCACTGAATGAAACTTATGCAAGTATAAGGTGCTCGTTCGGAATCGAACTCATACAGAGGCTTCAATTGTAAGGGGGGGGGGTGGCCGTAGTGTGCTTGACCTTTGTTCGAGATATCTACACGATGTGGTGAAGACAAGATTCAGTAGGTACCAAACTGATGACTATGAGGACAGTGAGGGAGAAAATTTGTCACCTATATTTCCTAAAATAGGCCATCCAATTGGAAGTAATAATAAGTGAAAAGGAAAGATTGTTTCCATAGACCTGCAGTTATGTTTTAACGCACATAGCTATACTTTATTCAATACTTGAGATGAAAAAATAGAGGTATTTATCATGTAAGATAAAATATATATTACCGTCACTTGTATTATAATCTTCATTTATTTTATGTCGTATAATTTCTAAACTTAATTCATATAGTACTAATGATTAAATTTGAAACATATGGCTTGCGGAGAACATACTAATTTTATTGAGAATCGTACTAGATCAAATGCATAGTAAAGAGCATACCTAGAAAGTTTTGTTTAATTAGATAATCTTTAGAACTTCGCCGATTTTTTTAATGATAAAGTTTAAATCATTGAAATGCCCAATCATTTGTGATGGCTAGCTAAAGGGCCTGGTACATTGGCCAACCGATATATTAGATATTTTATTAATGGCTACTTATTTCATACAATGACGCGAGATGCCCCGTTGAAGACTCTGAATAGTAGAGTGACTTTGTCAGCAACAACTGATGGTCTTGCAACTGCTAGGGACAAAAATACCATCGATGGAGAGGTTCCCTACTATGAAGCTATTTAGGATATTATTGAGATTGATTATTGGGGTCACTTTAGTGTTGTATTGTTTAGATGTGATTGGTTTTGTAATGAAGCAGATGAATATGGGTTATCTCGAGTACACTTTACATAACGATGATAATTTTGTATTAGTATCCTAAGTTAATCAGGGTTTCTATGTGGAGGATCCAATCGATTTGTATGATTTGGATGAAGAGAATATTCATACATTGAGGAGACATTTTGGAGGTAGCTTAATGATGTGCCAATCCATCAACTAGAGTAGCCGATATTGATGTTAGATGGTGGAGAGAAGATGTACCTCTTTATGTCATTGGTATGCCAGGTTATCTAAAACATTCACGAGATACAATTATGGATATATCAGAAGCGGGGGACGATTTCGATGATACTGACTAGGACTGGATGGAGGCTAATGATTGAAGAATTAACTTATGATTTTATTTGTATTTTGATCTTTATTTCCTTATTTTGAACAATTCTTGTTCTTGTATGTTCTTGGCATTTGTAGTTTATATCAATTCCAAGATTCTATAATATGATAACTACTTGATACAATAGTCCGATATATGGAGCTAGTTGAATTGGAGTTAGTTTGACTCCTTATCTTTCAGTCTTATCATTTCTCATAAAAACAACAACTGAAAGTTATTTTCTAGCATTGCCTTTCAATGAAAGTGAGTTGCTTGTGTATGTTTGCACAAATATATACATAACAGATCTATTAGGGTTGTTTCTTGTTTGTGTACGATCTTAATTATTTTCTAATACTCATCTTGTAACGATTGGACCGGTCATTTTGATCTCTAGTGCGTCGTTCGACCATTGGAATTCAACTTCGGGCAGTTCAGAGTTGTTTCGGAAGGAAAACTCTAAATTCAGAAGCATTAAGTTGGAAGAGTTGACCAATGTTTGAATTTTGGGTAAACAGTCTTGAAAAGATTTGAAGGTTCCAATAGTTCGTATAATGATTTAGGACTTGTGCGTGGTTTCGAGTTGAGTATCGGGTGGCCCGGGAGAATTTATGCGCTTATTGAGGAAAGTTGACATTTTGAAGGTATTAGAATTTCCAATGATTGATTTGAAGTGAATTTGTGTGTTATCAATGTCCGCTTGGAGTTCTGATCCTTGAAAAAGGTTTTGTATCGTGATTTGTGACTTGCACACAAAATTTAGCGTCATTCCGGGATGCTTAAGTATAATTTGGACGCGTTCGGCAATGTTTAAGAAATTGATAGTATAAAAGAAGGTTTCAATTGGCGATTCGTAGTCTGGATGATGTTTGATGTGATTCGAGGCCTCAAGTAGGTCCATGTTATGTTATGGAAGTTTGTACTGTAGGACGTGGCCTAGGACGTGATTCGGGGTGGTTTCGGACCAAATTTGGTTGTTTTTGTATTGCTTGTGTGCTGGTGTGCATGTGTGCTTCGCGATGGCGAAAACAGTCCCGCGATCGGGAAGAAGGGCAATAAGGCCCCCTATTTTTTCTTTGCTCTTCACGGACGCGAGGAAGCTCACGCGAACCCGTAGAAAAAGATGGACCTACATCATGAATGCGTATGATTATTCGCGAATTCTAAGAAGGCTAGGATGAATGTACGGTAGAAGGCCTTCGTGAATGCAAGGCGTGTTACGCGAACGCGAAGGGAAGGGTCGGTTGGGCATTGCAAATGTGTTCAGGAGGTCGCGACCGCGATGAAGTCAGGCCCGGGCAGATTTGTTTTAAAGCGGGATTTGTCTCATTTTCACCCCATTTCTTCATGGGAGCCGACTGTGGGAGCGGTTTTGGAGAATTATTTTCATCATAAATTAGGAGGTAAGTGATTTCTTCTCATTGTGATTTCAATACATAAATTATACATTGATTGAAACATGGAAATTGGTGGAAATTGTGAGATTTTGAAGAAAACCAATAATTTGGAATTTTTGGATGTTTACCACGAAATTGGATATGGAATTAGGAATAAATTATATATTTTTGTTTCTGACGTTATGGGTAATGATTATCTTCAAGAATTTTCGGAATCCACGCACGTTGTTATACGCATTGAAGTATACTTTGATTTATTTCCACATTGTTTAAGTAGTATCGGATCACTTGGCTTTGAATTGAAGAGATAGAGAGGCATTGTAGCCGGTTATGGAAGTTCGAGCGAGGTAAGTCTCCTCTCTAACATTGTGAGGGAGAAACTACCCCTAGGTGATGTAAATGTTATGTGATACTAGCTGTGGGTGCTACGTACGCACGGGGTGCCGAGGGTCCATACGTAGCTAAAACATGTTTATGGCTGGGAAAACTTAGGACTTTATCATGTAATATTTGAATAATTTGAACTCATTCTGCTAGCTTAAGTAATCAAAATTTTAATTAAAATTGATTTAGAAATATACATACATACATACATACATAAACACACACACACACACACACACACATATATATATATGTGTGTGTGTGTGTGTGTGGTATATCCTTGTGACCTTGGGTTATTGGCATGTTATTTTAGAAATGGTTCACTTTGTGCTCATGTACTATATTGTAAGCACATGCTCGTAATTCGATAATTTTCTTTCTTTCGTGTGGAGCGGGACGAACGCCTTGTGTCACAACCCAAAATCTATTAAGGTCGTGATGGCGCCGGACACCACCGTCAGGCAAGCCAATCATTAATTGGTTGAAATAATTTTTTGTTTTAACATTTTACGAAATTATTACCTTTCACTTACAAGTAATAAAAGAGAATAAAATTTTTTCAAATAAATACAACATGTAAACTATTCCAATTATTCAATTAAATCTCAAACATATCCCAGAACCCGGTGACACAAATACATGAGCAAATTCTAAGAATTTCACAAATATTACAAAGCTTGTCCGAAATACAAATTGGACGAGGAATTTAAAATGGAAATAAATAAAATCTGTCAGCTGCGGATCGCCTACAGATGATGCAGCTCACCTAAGTCCCCAGACCAGCCATGTGTCTATGAAAGTACCTGTGCAATAAAAATGCACAACAAGTGTAGCATGAGTACAAAAACAACGTGTACTCAGTAAGTCGCCCGCCTAACCTCAGGGAGGTAATGACGAGAGGTAGAATTAGACACTTGCTAGAGGTCAATTTAGTATATTCAAGCGAGACACTAAGCATGAATGTCATAGACAATTTATTAAAATCAGGAATAAATAACATCAACTTCTTCCACATTTAACATTTTAAATCTTCGTCATTTCAGTTGACAATTTAAATCACAATCCGGAATAAGAAACATCTAATTTATTTCACATTTTACACATATATTCTCCTTCCTCATAACGGGCCATTAAAACTTCCTTAGGCCGATAAACATGAATAAATCACAGTAATATGCAGTAAATATCATGCTCAAGCAATGTCGGTGGTCGACGGCCCGAACCAACATAAACATAAACTGTGCATTGCAGAGGATCAAATTGCCCGAACCATAGATGCATCTATTTTCCCCGCTCGCGAATCAATCATGCGACGCGGTCAACATAATAATAACAAGGCTAGCCTGCTCACGAATCATACATGCGACTGAGGTGCTCATATGTACACGTATACACATAATAAATCCGCATTTTTTTATCAAGAAAACAACTTCTCAAGAAATGATAAAATCCCCTTAAAGGAACACGAAAAATAGCATTTAAATCTTTGTTTGAAACTCATATTTTCCAAGTTTAAAAATATTTCATAATATAACCTCATCAGGTATACAATTATCCACGGAGGAAATAAATTCTATTTTAGATGATTAAGGATAGGAACTCTAGTTTTCTTAAATATTCAATTATTGTTTTGATCATATTAGTGGTCTAATATTACTAGAAAGATAACAAGTACAACAAGTAAAGCATGCTAGTGGGTCCAAGACTACCCGGACATGGCATAATAGTAGCTACGCACGGACTCCTGTCACCTCGTGCGTACATAGCCCCCCAAAGATAGTAACACATACTTAATTAGTTCACCTAGGGGACAATTCCCCCTTACAAAGTTAGAAAGGAGACTTACGTCGCTCCGAAATTCCATAACCGGCTTCCAAGCCCTTCCGACGACTCCAACGGACGCACAATACCCCAAAACTATCAAAATAACGACAAACCAATGAAAATATACTCTAATATTTGCAACAATTCAAATTATATAATTTTCGGACTCCGCTCAGTGAATTGACCAAAATGCCCTCGGACCCACGTGCCCGGATTCTGAAATTTCTCGAACGTATACCCTACCCATAGCATTACTAACTAAAATATACAATTTACTCAAATATTGATGCTCAATTCGTGGTAGAAATCCAAAATAAATATTTTTAGGTCTTTCCAACAAAATCCCAACTTTCCTACTAATTTCCATGTCTAATTCATGTATGATCCTTGTATTAATCTTAAAAACATGCAGAAATTACTTACCTAGTGATGATTTGTGTAAAACACCTCTTGAAGCTCCTCAAAATCTCCCACATTAATGAAACAAATGAAGTAAATGGCCAAAATCCCCGTTTAAAAGATCACACTGAGCAGAAAAACCCTCTATGCGATCGCATAGGCCAACTATGCTGCCCCAGATTTCCTCCTGTGCGTTTTCATGCCCTCTCCCGGATTCGCACATGCCATGTCCCATGAGCCCCCAAACACACCCTTATGCAATCGCTTAACAACCCCTGCGGTCGCACAGGGCAATTCCCTTCATCCTCAACTTTTCCTTCTGTGAGATTGCATACTTCCAGGTGTGATCGCACAAGCCAAAATTCCAGACCTCTAATTTCTTCTCCGTGATCGCACGATTGGGACCACGATCGCATAGCACACCAGTGACACCAGAAAACAGCAATCGCAAAACAGAGAAAAATGGTCTGAACTCATCCCGAAACACACCCGAGGCCCCCGACACCCCATCCAAATCACACGACTCAGTCCTATAACATCCCTCGAACTTACTCGAGGCTTTAAATCACATCAAACAACGCCGAAATCATGAATCGTACTAAACTTCAAACTTCATGAATTTTAAATTTCAAACATCCACTTCCGATGCCGAAACCCGTGAAATCACCTCTGATTGACCCCAAATTTTGCACACAAGTCATATTCAACATTACAGACCTGCTCCAACTTCCGAATTCGCATTGCGAACCCGATATCAAAATTTCCACTTCCGGTCAGATTCTTCAAAACCTTCAAATTTCTATCTTCAGCCAAATGACTTCAAAATGACCTCCGGACATCCGAATTCACTTCCGATAGCACTCCCAACTCCAAAATCACCATAATGAGATATTCCTAGACTCGGAATCCTAAACGGACATCAATATCATTGAAATGCACTTCAAGCAAAACTTAGAAAATTCCTTAAAAAATGCTGACTTCCACAATATGCGCCGAAACACTCCCGGGTCATCCAAAACCCGATCCGAACATATAACCAAGTCTGAAATCATCATACGAAGCTGCAGGAACATTCGAATCATTATTCTGAGGTCGTTTACTCAAAATTCAAACCTTAGTTGATTCTTCCAACTCAAGGCTTCTAAAATCAGCATTTTCTTTCCAAATAAACTCTAAACTTCCCGAAATTCAATTCTGGCCACACCTACAAGTCATAATTCCTGAAACAAAGCTGCTCATTACATCAAAATACTGAACGACGTGCTAGAGCTAAAAATGACCGGTCGGGTCGTTACATTCTCCCCCACTTAAACAGACGTTCATCCTCGAAAGTGCTAAGAACTGCTCTGGAGTTATCTGAAATCACTGTTTAGCACCTCGAGCACCTGAAATTTCTCTGCTAGGCCAAGTTCCAGTACATAAGCAACGCATCAACTACCACACGATATACCAGAATACGACTGCGTACCTTTGGTTAATTAGCACCATGTACCACAAATTCATCATCTAACCACAATGATGTTCCTTAAACCTTAATAGCTAAAATTTCACGAATCTGATGCTCCCGATGCACCTCATAATATATATACATACATCATTCTATAATGTTGATGATACCACCACAACAGAGGAGATATGTAGAATTTCATACACAACTGCAGAGTTAATAAATCTTTGAATATCTCATCTTCACTAGAATCATCACCTCATTATGAACCGAATAATGGTATTTGTCCTATAATGTATTTCACATAATCTTATCGCAGTTGATCCTGATCCAATAATGTCGTCTCGCCCAGTATGAACTGTTCAGACAACAAATTATCCTAGACATGACGAACAATCTAACATGATACCACATCGCGCCAATAGGCAACAACTAGAACATGATATATAAGAAATGACTCAGGAAAGGACTACTAAACTCACACAATTAATGTGAACTTTCTCAGAAAATAGAAAGTAAAACACAAGAAAATAAATATAGGAACGGGACTCATCATCACACTGTTGCGTCGTGCAACCCGATCCAAATAACATGCCAGCGGCAGCGTGCCACTCGATCCAAATAACATAAAATTCACATAAGAAGAGACACACTGAGCTAAATTGCAATACAACAAATATCAAACATCGCTCACAAGAACGATAAGTGGACAATACCATCATGGGGAGACTGATAAAGCAATATGCTCACAAAACTCAAGCACAACTGAGGTGCGATATATATATATATACTCTGGATCACAAGAGCTATCCTGCTCACATAACATCCCACTAGGCGAAACCTCAACACATGAGAAATTATCAAGCCGTTTCACAACTCACACGGCACAATCATATTATCACATGAATTTGAGGATAACAGAATAACATATGCTGTCCTAATGCCTTTCCATGAAAAGCGCTGTACTGGAATGAACATGTCTGGCTCATACGGAGCCCATAATAATATTTAAATCCATCCACAAATATCGAGTCTACCTTGGTCACACCAAACTCAGCTAATAGCTTTACCTGGGTCCATATTAACCCACTTTCTCTCATAATACGCGAGAACAACCATCATAGCCGGGACAAACACCCCTCAATCTACAACGAAATGAACTGAACGCCTTCCAGGCATAAATCCTCAAATAAGCAACATTACACTTCTTTATACTCAGTCCAAATCTTCAATCCATTAAGTGACTACATGTCACACTTATACACTTTTCTCGTGGTTACGCTCCCAAGACCTTCCACACCAGGTAACAAGTCTGCACATCCGCATCATCGACAACACTAATACTGCACGACACATCAAGAACCCATGACCAGGGTACAAAGCCTCTTTCACCGTATATCGATCTCAGGTTACACTGAAGATAACGCCAGCTTACTCTTAACTTTCAAATAACTTTTTCTTGCTCATCCGAGTTCATGACATTCTTGTTAACACCGAACCGCAATCTCGATTCTTACTCCCAGTTACATACTGCTTACCGCACCTAGCCTGCCAATATGAGATAGTGCAAGAATTCTATCATAACTTCTGAACCACTAATAGGTAGAACACGTCGTCACATAGAAACCTTTTACTTACCTTAAATTCAAGAGAACAACCACAACACGCGAGTAAATTCCCACAATCACAATACATGCAAATCCCTAAGTAGTGGTCCGAACCACCATAACCTTTCTGGGATCCGCCTACACCTGACAGGCCATAATACTTGAATCCTTCCAAATAAAAATATTTCAATGGCTGACATGCCTCGCACACCGGCACAAACCACATTCATAATTTAATCACATCGAAGGAACTGATCACTGCCGTAAAGGTGGCATTTCAACCATGACTAATCAATCTATCTTCCTTTAATAATTCTTAAGTGCCTCGTAAATAATAGTAACCCATTTCAACTCATAGCAACTCAATCCTCGCTCATCCCGAGTGGCCTTGATTCGCGAGACCATGCCGTCTCAATCTCACAACCCATCTCATACCCTCCTGAAAATCTTGCAACAAACCGGATTTTACTTCTCTCACTTTACCGATACTATCTTGTACGCTAAAACATATTATAGAACACTCCAACCATTTTCTTCCCTCTTAAATTACACTGCAAAAGCTTCATTCTTACTCATATTGCTGCCTGAAACCCTTAAACACTGCATTCTTACTTTCAAATTTACTAGGACCGCTGCTGAGAGTCACCCACTCTAACTGGCCCCGAACACAATAAACTCCAAGGCTCTTCTAGCACATGAACACCCGTTTCAATGAAACACGTCACCGAGTCATTACCCTTACAACTCGCCTATTCCTTAAGCATAAATTCTGAATCTTTCAAAGACTATCCCTGGTCCGATAGGACCAACTTTTGCACCCATTTATCAAATCACATGCACAATTACCATTTTACTCCTTTCCCTTTGCTGCAATAACTTGCCAACACGCTGAAAAACCGCAACCCTATGATAACACAATCCTGCCACCCAACTGCAGGTTGTGGGACTCCCTCACTTAGCCCGAAGCTACACCTTGCACCACTCTAGACCCTGCTGAGATCCTTTGTCCTTTGTTAACATGATCTTTCTCAACCAGTCCGTCCAATTCTTCCAAATTCTCTTGTTAGCACTCCCTAAACACTCAAATTCTCTAGCATCATTCATACATTCTGCCTCCTACCGAATAGCCACTAGAATCCCTCGCAAAAACTTGCCAACCATGGCACCACTAACCTATTCACAGGAGATAACCCATCTGTGGAAATCACCAACGGACACTTTCCAAGGACGCTGAAATGCACACTCTCTGCGACATCAATACCCCATCCTACACCCTGCTTCATGTACCAACTTTACTAGTCTGTCCATGAGATTGACATCCATTAAATGCACGACAATATCTTTTAATTCCAAGCTATGTTGCCGCTCCCCACTTTTTGACTGCTCGACTTCTGCTTCTTAGACCTGGCCTCCTAGAAATGGAACCACCATTTAGCCTCAATTCAATATCATTCTCTGTAGCTCTTAAACCAGCAGATCACCACGACTTCAAACTCCCCGAAGATCATCTTTCTATAGCTGCCTTCCTTATCAACACTTATCCGGTACTCAACCACCGCGCCTCATGGTCTATGATAACCGCTTCTCAATACTTCTTCAAAATACTCTGACCCCATGCAACCGAAGAAGCCATAACACCGACAAACTTAACACATTCCATTCGATCAAGGACGGAGGTAACACGTCACAGGTGAATACTCCACCTTACTTGAAAACACCAAGTCTTACTACTTTATCAACCCCAATCGGGCCATTCATAATCAAAATGCCTTTCCTCCACCGGAACTAAAATACCGAAATCTCGAAATCACACTCTGAGAAGACCTCTCTTCAACCCACTCATCAGGACTCAACTTATGGGCAAGCATTCTATCATCATATCGATATCGCGTGATAACCAATCGTAAGCATCATCACATCCGGAGCATAGCCTCAAGGCTCTCAGAAACAAAGCTACTGAGCTAAAACAACATAATATTCTTCTGCAAGGCAACAAAAACATCCCCAACAAATTACTGATTCATAGCAAGCGTTTCACGACGCGTAAGATTGAGTAAGAAGAAACACATGCATAAGCCTTAAAGGAATCGAATTGCACGATGAGGAATCAAGAAGGGAAGTACTCCTAACAACCCTGTAGCCTCTCAAAAATAAGTACAGACGTCTCCGTACCGATCCGCACGACTCTATAGACTTGCTCATGACTCGTGAAACCTAAGGGAACCTAGAGCTCTGATACCATGTTGTCACGACCCAAAATCTATTAAGTTCGTGATGGCGCCGGACACCACCTCATGCAACCCAATCATGAATTAGTTGAAATGATCTTTTGTTTTAACATTTTTTTGAAATTATTACCTTTCACTTACAAGTCATAAAAGCGAATAAAAATTTATCAAATAAATACAATAGGTAAACTATTCCAAATATTCAATTAAATCCCAAACACATCCCAGAACCCAGTGACACAAGTATGGCCTTGTTTTAGCCCAATTTTATCATTTAACTCTTTGGCCAATCCTAATTGTGACTAATTTTGCAATAAGGGTGAAGCCTTTGATTAATTTGAGTACTTCGTGATACGTCAACAAACAGAGTTTCGCAAGGCTTAAAACAATCCATATTTCAGTCTAACAAAAGTAGGAATATGCTAACACAATACACATCATTCATGGATATATATATATTTGTACATGCTTATACAGATATGCAAGAGACTTTTTGGTCACTGATCTTGCTCGAATTGGTAAACATGAAACATAATTTTATAACCTTAAAGAGAACGTGGTACAAACATTTTTTTTACCAAATTCGATTTGCTAACTTAAAGATTTTTAACAACTTTGGTAGCCTAAATACATGCCTTTTAAATTTATGATTCATATGTATTAAGCTTTATCCATTTCAGACAGGCTGCAGAATGTCAGATGAATCAAAAAGATGTTTTGAGTTACTAATTTTGTAAGATAACTGATTTTGGAAATTCAACTAATATTATGAAGAAACTTCGTATAGACTAATTCGAGTACAAATTCATGCTTTTGATCTAATTATCTACTGTTATAAGCTACTTCTTAGAGCAAATAACTCTAATTGTTAGGCCTACCTTCTCTTTTATGGCCCAATAACCTAGGGAGCTAAACCCGATTAAAGCCCTAATGGGCTGTTTCATAAAGCTGGCCCAATTATGGATTTAGCAAGGAAAGTAAAAGAAGAATACAAAAAGAAAAGCTAAAATAATAGTTTACAGTCCATATTTACAACTAAAAATACAAGAATTATAGTATTACATCCTCATTTACTTATGAAATACAAATTCCTAAAAGATGAAAATAATGATTAACATGAATAAAGAAGGGGAAGAACTGCTCCTGTGCGAGCCAGCCCTCAGAGACTCTGGAATCTGTATTTTTCAATGTTAATCTGAAATTGTAAGTCCAAGGTTTGAGTACTTGGACAGTATTAACAATAGACCTTTGGGCATTTATGAGATGAATTTAACCATAAGAGTAAGTTGGATTCAACCTTAATGATGCCCTAGGAGAACAAAATATGTTCATGCCTTTTTATGGGCTGAATCTAACCATAGAAAGGGTAAGATTCCAATCCAATGATATTACTTTGTCTAGACTCTTAACAATTATCTTTATGTTATGCAGCAGATTTTAGCAAGCATTTATTCAAATGCTTTGAATGCTATGGGCATTTTGAGGAGTGAATCCGACCATTTTGTGATTTCGGATTCACTTTCCTAAAGCTCATTCTCATTACACACTTATGCCCTTCGAAGGATAATTTTCAGCAAGCTAAACTGCTGTTTATGCACTGTCAATGGGGGGAATTTGAGTATTAGGACGTCAGATTCATCTACCCTAGTGCTAACTTAACATAATTCCAAACCATATAGAGGTTTTCTCATTTAGGCATTTTAGAGGATGAATCTGACCATTCAAGGGTTCAGATTCCTCACTCTAATGCCTTTTTTAATTACATGTTTTATACCCTTTAAAGGGTAAACTTTAGCCAACCATACTAATGTTTGTGCACTACTAAGGGGTGAATTTGACTACTAAGAAGTCATATTCATCTACCCTAATGCCAACATCCTAAACTATCCAGAGACTTGCTTATTGAATCTCTTTATTGACCAAAGAGACTTAATTGAAAGCCTATTTCTGCATTCTTATTGATAGAACCTGACCATATAGAAGGTTAGATTCAACATCCTAATGCAGCTTGTTTCCTAATATATAACTATGAGTATTCACCATATTTATATACATTTAGCCTGAAATATATAGAATATTTCAGCAAAGAAATACCAACAACAAAACAATATTTATCACATTCACATGTTCATTAAAATGCTAATAAATACGTATACAACCACATTTACATAAAGCAGAAGAGATAACCTCATTCATCAAGAACAGCTAGTTTAAGTAGGGAGAGGAAGAAGAAGATTCCAATTCAAGAAATTTCATTAAGAAGAAATGAGTTAATACATACCTTTTAAGAGAGAAACAACAAAGAGACTTGACCAAATAAAGGTCAAGTATGAAAATGAATAGCAATAAAGAAAAGAGATCAGCAACAGCAAACAGAAACCCCAAAGAAAACTAAACAGTCCAGCAAGAATACACCCAACAATCTTGAGTATGAATGTTTGAAGGAAACTTCCAGAAACCCAAAATTTAGAAAAAGAGAAGATAGCAGCTGAACTAGGCCATCTACTTATGAACTTGTTTTCCAAAAGGAAATAAAATCTTTTTTTCTAATAATACTCTTCTTTGTCAAAAACTTTTAAATGGAAAAGTATTTCTGAATAGGGAGGATTCTGTATTCCAGCAGCTCTAATAGTGTAAAAAAGATGTAACCCCACTCATCTCTAGAAAGAGGGTCTATTTATAGAATATTTGGGAATGTGATATTCTTTTGAATATTCCCTATCCAAAGCTGAAAAACAACACTGAATAGTACCTAGGGCAGCTGTCAACCCTATCTTTGTGAAAGCTGCCCATATTCTAGAACTTTCTTACTCATTAAAATACCTCTCTATCATTGCAAATCTAATTTCCTAAACTGAGTTACCTAATGTACCCCTTAGAGTCCCTGAATTACCATTGGGTAATCAAGGTTAAACTCACTTGGGTTATTATTTAACTCTAGTTACCTAAACCTAGTCAGGTTCCTTAGTTAACTAGGACTGATAAGTATTATTAGCTTGATGCTAGTTTACTTGGCTTAATTAAAACTAATGTTTATTCTTTAAGCTTTGGTGAATTATTTTAGATTTAAACCTAATTGTGATTAACTCGATTTGAGTCATTATACTTAATCAACCTAATTTAGTGATCAACTTAATTAACTATTAGTGAAGGCTGCAATTAACTAACTCTTAGCTTAGTATGTAATTAGCTTATTAAATGTTGACTAATTGAGATGATTAACTCACTAATCAATCTTTTATTTTAGGTGAGCTATTTTCAGGTTCTAGGTTAGTTAGTTTAGGTCCTTAGAGCTAGTTTCCGAATATACTGTTAGTTATCATAGTTTCAAGGGTATACCTAATCAAACTAATTAATAGTTAACTAATCAAACTATTAAATCAAAGATAAGTTGAGGCGAAATCAATTCAACAATAAACTAAAAATCAGAAAACAGGTTAGGAGGTCGAACAACTGAGCATAATATACAAAAAAAAACTAAACATGGTCAATCAACTGATGCAAGCACATGAAGCACATTTAAAAATCATGAATCAACAAAAACTAAATTATATCATTCCAATATCCAAACAGGGTTCAATTAATCTAATCATGCATGTGTGAACCAAGTCTAAACTAAGAACATCTTTTAAAAATATATTTTGGGGCTTCGAACTAATCAATCATGAACCTGTAAAAGAAAGTAATCAAAACAGTGATAAAGTCAAAAGTAAACAGTGACACAAAGAAGAAAATAAAAATGATTAAACTACGCCTATTCATGCTTAAAAAAACACTCGAAACATATAGAAAGGAGGGGGGGTACCCGTAAAAGAAAGGTTTGGCCGGCAAAAAATGAAATAGTCGGACCTTGGCCGCACTCCGGAGGGTTTGAAAACGAGTCAAACCCACATGAATCAATTGCTCTTATCAAGAGCAACTGACTCATGTAGGTCCGAACCGTTGAATCGTTCGAAGTCGACCGTTGTAGCATTTTAGGTTTTTCAGATTCTTAGATCTGAAATCGGGTGATTTTGGGTGGGATTTTGGGGAAACTGATGGTGGGATGGGGTTAAGGGTGAGGAGAGGGTTGTAGGGTGAAAGGTTGGGTTGGTTTGGGGATGGTCCGCCACCGTTAGGCGAGTTCCGGTGGCGGAAACCTAGGGCGGCTAGGGTTTGGTCGAGGCATAAGAGAGAGAGACAAAGGGGAGGGGAAGCAGCTAGGGTTTGGTGGGGGTTAGACTTTGATGGAAATGAGGGGGGTGGTGAGTGTTTGGACATATGTAGAGTTAATGGATAATGAGTTCTCAACCGTTGGATCTGGAAAGATCAACGATTTTGAGATCTTTCGATTTAATTGAACGATGTCGTTTTGGGTACTGGGGTCGGACCGGGTAGGAGGTGTATTGGGCTGGGTCGTTTGGGCATGGGTATTTCTTGGCCCAGGTCTGATTTAAATGTCTCTTGATTAATTAAACTAGTTAATCTAATTAGGTTCAAATCTAATTTAATCCAAAAAGTGTAATAATTAATTTTAACCTTATTTTTCATCTATATACGGATTAATCAAGAATAAAACGACCAATTTTATATTCCTAATTAAACCTGTGATTTATCTAATTAAAATGATTAATTTTTAGTAATTAGTTATTAAACTACATTACGTTAAATAACCATCATTCATTTGTTATTTTATTCAATTAATTAGAAATAATGAATATATAATTCCTTGATAATAATGACGCGCCTAAGTACGCAATTTTAAATAATTTTAAAGGACGAATTATGAATATGCAATGCAAAAATAATTCACAATTAACACTAAAATTCAACAAAATTTCTTAAATTAATTTATTTTATTGAATTTTGTAGGAGTATATGGTGGGTGAAAAATCACATGCTCACACTACGCATGAATGTCATAGACAATTTATTAAAATCAGGAATAAATAATATCAACTCCTTCCACATTTAACATTTTAAATCTTTGTCTAATTTCTTCTCCGTGATCGCACAATTGGCACTGCGATCGCATAACACACCAGTGACACAAGAAAATAGCAATCGCAAAACAGAGAAAAATGGTCCGAACTCATCCTGAAACACACCCGAGGCCCCCAAGACCCCGTCTAAATCACACGACTCAGTCCATTAACATCCCACGAACATGCTCGAGGTTTCAAATCACATCAAACAACGTCGAAATAACGAATCGCACAAAAATTCAAACTTTATGAACTTGGAATTTCAAACTTCCACTTTTGATGCCGAAACCCGTCAAATCACCTCCGATTGACCCCAAATTTTGCACACAAGTCATATTCAAAACTATGGACCTTCTCCAACTTCCGGAATTGCATTCCGACCCAGATATCAACTTCCGTTTGGATTCTTCAAAACCTTCAAATTTCTATCTTTAGCCAAATGACTTCAAAATGACCTCTGGACATCCGAATTCACTTCCGATCGTGCTCCCAACCCCAGAATCACCATATGAAGCTATTCCCAGACTTGGAATCGAAAACAGACATCAATATAATTGAAATACACTTCAAGAAAAACTTAGTAAATTCCTTAAAAAATGCTGACTTCCACAATATGCGCCGAAACGCTCCCTGGTCATCTAAAACCTGATCCGAACGTACACCCAATTCCGAAATCATCATACGAAGCTGTAGGAACCTTTGAATACTGATCCGGATGTCGTTTTCTCAAAATTCCAATCTTAGTTGATTCTTCCAACTCAAGGCTTCTGAAATGAGAATTTATTTTCCAATAAACTCTAAACTTCCCGAAATTCAATTCCGACCACACCTACAAGTCATAATATCTGAAACGGAGCTGCTCATGACCTCAAACTGCTGAACGACCTGCTATAGATCAAAACGTCCAGTCGGGTCGTTACATTTTCGTAGTATAATCGATGCATCTATGATTTATGCCGATCGACCCTTGGTAGTGTACACATTATTCTGGATCGGGCTGAACGACCTCGGCATAATCGTGCGTTATATAGCTTGGAGTCTGAATATTCATGAGATTATCTTTCCGCTGATGCCTGACCTTCTATATGGTATTCATTATTCATTTGGTATTGACACTTGAAATTTTTTGAGCTGTTGAGATAAGATACGAGAATGAGAAGTACCAACCGATAGAACTGATGCCTTCAGTATTATCCCCATGGCCATTCAAGAAATGGGGATGGATATAGTCAGATCGTTTCCACCGGCTACCGGGAAGGTAAGGTTTTTTTTAATTTTAATTGACTACTTCACTAAGTGGGTTGAAGCAGATCCCTGCCAGAAAATCGGCGAGTTTGAAGTGGTCGATTTCCTATGGGAAAAGATAATATGTCGGTTTGAAATGTTGAAGGAGATTTCATGCGACAATGGGCCACAGTTCATAGGCTGAATGGTCGTAAAATTCCTCGAAGACTTAAAGATTAAAAGAATCACATCATCGCCATACCATATGACCGAAAATGGTTAGGTAGAATCAACCAATAAGGTGATTATTCAGAACCTCAAAAAGAGGTTGGAAGCAGCGAAAGGCAAGTGGCAGGAAGAGTTCCCAGGAGTGTTATAGGCATACTGAATGACAACCAAGTCAAGCACAGGAGATACACCTTTCTCTCTCGTATACGGAGCAGAAGCTATGATCCCAATAGAAGTATGAAAACCTACCTTGTGATACTTTCAGGCGGACGAAGAAACAAACAACAAATCATTTTAGTCAAATTAGAGTTGCTTGACTAATATAGGGACTTTGCGCACATGAGCTCCACGTAGGAAACTTGGGTCCGATATAGGAAGGTCCCTACCGGGTGCCACCTGTCAATGGAAGAAAGGATCATGTGAACTAGAAAATAAAGATGGGATAAAATTGCCGAGTTGTTTACCTCAAAAATTAGTGGTAACAATTATACTTGATTTGTGGTTATAAAATTATTTGAATTATTTCAATACTAGTAGATAAGCACGAAATACTAGGTGTAAATAAGAGGAATATGATAACCAAACCAATGTTTCCAAAGGAACGGGGGCCTCGAGCTTGATAGCCTCGGGGTCTCAAGGTCGATTAGTGGGAGTAAAATATGAACAATAAATGAAGAAAAATAAGGTTGAAGAATAATCTTCAGCACAATAAACGAGAAAAGCATAGTAGAATATTATATATTAGTGAATTGATTGCCTTTGCAAATGGTAGGAGTCCCCTTAATATAGGAGGGGAAAATACATTTCTACTTACAATAAAAAATACTATTAATAGAGCTGTATAACCGCTTGATACGGATTTGTATGAACCAATCCTAAGATTTACATTTTAACCTATGTTCCCTTGAGAAATTCCTTCATTTTCTTGACTGTCCTCAATTTTGCAATGTCTCGAGGTCGACCGTGTCGGGCCTTGTCGGGCCTTCGATGTTCTCTCTAGAAGTATGCATTCTGATCTTGGGCTCGAATCTTACTTTGAGCCTTCCGAGCTCAGGCTTAGCATAACAGAGACTCCGAAATCGGACTCCTCCGATTTCGACCGTATACAGATAGTTCGCACGTTTCTTAAGATTAATGATAAGAAACGATTTGAATTCTTGACCCTTCGATATCCCAACCATGACGTCAGTCACGTGAGGTCAGCGATTGGTGTGACAGAAAGGTCGTGCAGAGGTCATGTCTGCACAGTTCTCAAAAAACAAGTTTAGATGACCCCTATAAATACCCCAATCTTTCACTCTTCATACTTTTAGTTTCTACAACATCTTTAAATCTTCATCAACTCTTCTCTACATTTACCCCTTCCTTGTGTTCATCTCTAAACCAGTTTCTTCTTCTGAAATTTCTCAAAAAAATGGCAAAGACTTCTAAGGTTGTTCCCTCAAAAGAGAAAGCCCCTTCGTCATCACGCTCGTCTAAGATAATAATGGTAGTACCTCTTAGCATTGAGGAGTGTACCCCCAGGACTTATGAAACATGTTATGATTTCAAGGTCAAAAAACCTTCCCCAGTTGCAGGACAATGTGAGCCCATGTCTCGATGCATAAGCCTAACAACCAAACCCGAACAAGTGAAGGCAGATTGCCCTTGGGAGTGATGCAGTACAAGTGGAGATTCCTTCATTTGAGGAGGACATAACTACTTACAATTCAGGTTCCCTAAGCATATACACATACCCATTAACCTTTGGTCCCGTAGGACATAATTCAACCCCGCCAGATCCAGTGATCGTCGATTTTTGTTGACAATATTGGGTGACCCTCGGCCAGATCTATCCTTCCTTCTGGCGAATTGTTTACCTGATTAGTTATTTTTCGAGACAAGTCGAGGGGATGCCTTTTACCCTCGACCATCTGATAAGACTTTACAACCCTCGTCTCTATTGATGTGGTTTGAAAAAATTACAACGTCAATCTTTGAAGTCTTTCTTCTCTAGCATCGATGAAGATAAAGACCAAGGGTGGATGAGCCTCTTTGTTCAAGTCAGGACCTCCGACATGATTCCTGCTGCAAGGATGGCATTTCTCGAGGAATGGAATATGAAGCGTTAGTCTAGATTTATCGAGTATGTTTCATTAACAAAATTTACTCTCTTTCATTGGGACTAACTCCCTTCTGATGATGCAGCAGTCGAGTGGTACCCTGGTGCAGTTCAGCACCTCCCAGGCTGGGTTCAGAAACTAGCTTCAACCTCCACACATGTCGTGCGTGTCTGACGTGACCTAGACAAATGTCAGTGGGAACCCAAAAACCATGCTGAGTTTTTATCATTGACATATTTGAGTTCCTTAGTAAAATATCTCTTGAACGCATATTTAACTTTTGCGCTTATGTAGGCCTCGAAGATGATTTTTCAATGAGGTCGCCCCCGTCTGGCGAGGTAGAGACCCAAAAACCTGCCAAGGATAAGAAGAGAAAGATAGAGAGGCCGGCGGAGTCCCCGAAGCCAAAAAAGTTCAGGCTTTGAAAACATAGGGCTAACATGGTGGCTTTGTCTCCTGAAGTTGCTTCAAGTATTCGTGTTGAGGACGAAGGGTTAGATGAGACTGAGGGTGAAAGGAGATGCCGTTCCATTAATAACTCGGAGAGGAAGTACTACTGATTCTTCAAAGGTTACTGCACCGAAGGCTGCCGAAGTGGTTCAATCTCGAGCTGAGGGGATCTTCGATTGGAGCTCGGGCACAGCCCCGAACCGACTGATAACTAGAACGTACCTCGTATTGAAAATAACTTGGTAGATGAGTCCAAAGAACTCAATCCTCAGGCTTCTCAAATGCGAGAGAATGCCCTGATCGAGCCACTCGGGGTAATTGAAGTGGATGGCTTTCCGCCAGGCCCGTCATTTTCTCCAGGGCAAATACAGGATGCCCAATATATGAAAACTCTCGACACGGGGGCATCCCACGTAGAGAACGATATATCTTGAGAGTGCTTCGTCGGGGATGAAGAAGGACCCGAACTTTCTGCCTCGTTCATTTTATAAGTGGCCGAGAAACATCGGAAACAAGTAATCTTCGCCTTAACAACTATATCTTGAGTTTGCTTCCTGCCTTTCTGACCTTCTTCCTTTGTTTAGTTAGGCTGTGATACTCTTCGACCAAGCCTCTTCCAAGTCACGAGCTGAGCTGGCCCCCTGCGAAGATGATCTTAGGAAACTCATGTCAAAGTTAGATGAACTTAAGGTCCTTTATGCATAAAAGGATGGGGAACTTAATGACCTTCGTTCAAGTTCAAAGAAGGCGTTCTGAGAGTGGGCCGATCTTGTTGAGTAGGTAATATAGAATTTGTGGGCATATTTTATGCTTACTCATTTTAGTATTTAATGTCTCGACTCGATTCTTGCAGCTCAAGCAGAAGGATGACTTAGTGGGGCAACTTCGGGAGGAGCTTAGGGTCAAAGATACTGCGATCATCGAGTTGAATCAGCGTATGGATGATACAACCTCTGAGAAGGATACTCTTCAAGAGAAGCTTACCTCAGTTGAGCACCAACATCAGGGTGAAAAGGAAGAAATCATAAATACAAGGACCTTCATACTGAATCGGCCGCAAATTATCCAAAACCTTTTTCTAGGCTGATGCAATTATATCTTCATATTGGACCGATGCTGCTGCTGCTAATGCTCGGGCTAAGAAGGCAGCTGATGTGGCCGAGCTTAAGTTAACACAGGCCATTTATCAAGCTCAGGTGGATTCTCTAAGGCAAGCCCTCGAGGAGGTGCGCCTCGAAGGCTTTAATCTTTTTGCTGTGATCAAGAAGGTGAAGGCTTTGGAAGAAGAGGTAGTGTCATTGCTAACTTCCAATGAAGATCCTGCCAGTGGCTCTGTGAGTGGGGGGACGAAGACGAAGTCCCCGAGGAGGAAGAGGCCGCCGAGAAGGTAGAGGCTGCCGAAGATCAGGCCGCCGAAGGTCAGGCTGTCGAAGATGCAGCTCTTGAGGAAACTAACTCCGATCGAGTGACCCCGGAAGTAGACTAAGCTTCTTTAATTTTTTCTCCTTTGTGTAAGGTCTCTTTTTGGGAGCTTTGTAAACATACTTTTGAACCATCATTTGTATATGAAGAATCTTTTGATGTGTTAATTTTTGTCTTGTCTTTGAAATGAGATTTGGTGTTGTTGACGATCAGTCTATGTATTGGACTTAAAATATAAAAACCCTAGGTTTCATGTTCGATCAACGATCGATAATAGGTGACCACTTAGGGTCCGTTCTTCGAGCTAAGATTTAGCTAGGGATTTTAGATTCCTAACTGGGTAAGGTCCAGAGCATTGTGTGCTTTGGCCTTTATGTTCTTTAAGTATCGGCCCTTAGGCTCTAAAACATAGGCCCTTAGGATCTTTTAGGTTGGCCCTTTAGCTCTTTGAATTTTTCCCTTTGGCTCTTTAGATAATCCCTTAGGCTTTTACATATCGACCCTTAGGCTCTTTTTAGATCGGGTCAGTTCGACCTCTAAAATGGCTACAATTTCCCTCTTTATGGCTTAAGACTTTTAAAATTTTGTTATGCCTTGGCATGCTTTTATATTCATTCGACTTTTCGACGGTTAGACTGTTTGGACCCTCGCTTGTAAGCCGATGTGTAATGACAGTCTAGTACCTCTTTGAGGTTTTCTCGAAGGCTGATATTTTCGAAGCCTTCACCTTATTTGGGGCTGATTTAACCAATTTTTTTGAAGTATTTGAAGGCCTTTTGTTTTATGGCGGAAGTCGGACGTCTCCGATCCGCATTATTTTGGTCGTAGGCTTTTCACATGACCATTGTCTTTTATATGACCGTAGCCTTTAGTTCCCAAGCGAGATGTTCTTGACCTTAATATAGAGGGGATGCCTTTTTAAGGTCTTATAAGTTCGTGTATGCCTCATTGATGTCTTATAAGTTCGAGTTTTCCTCATTAAGCTCTTATAAGTTCGAGCTTGCTTCATTGTGGTCTTATAAGTTCGAGTTTTTGATGTCTCGAGGTGTTGAATGTCGATGACAATCCCCGAGTATTCGAATGTATTTGGCCCTTGACCGTTAAATGTAAAAGTAGTAGACTTCTTTGAGGCACAAAATGTTTTGATATAATAAGAATACTTCTTTGAGTTATCGATATATGCGTACATGTTATTCCATCGGGGGCTCAACTATTCAATATGGAAACTGTTCATTTGATTGTGCGGCCCTTTACAACATTCTCTTATCGAGGCCCTCTTTGGCATGACTTTTTTTCTTCAAAAATGTAACTTTCGAGGGTGATTCCCCCCGGTATTCTAGGTTAATTGAAAAGAAGCCTTGAATAATTGTGGAGTTTTCCTTAGGTAGCATATAGATCTCTTCTCGTTAAAAAACTTGCCGGTAAAACCCATTTGGATAAAACCCGATCTAAGGGAAAAAGAGTGCAACACATGCTTTGAAATCCGAGTTCATCGAGTTTAAGGGTTATTCGATATCTCCAATCGAACACCTGTAAGGATTTAGTATAAAATAGAAACGAAAAAAGGAAAAGGTCATACCTCAGGAATAATAACTTTTGAGCAATGATATATTCCAATTGTTTGGTAGTTGCTCGCCGTCCATTGTGCTATGATTGTAGGAGCCTTTGCCTACAATTCCGAGGACGCAGTATGGTCCCTCCCAATTAGGGCCTAGTTTCCCTTCATTTGGGTTTCGAGTACTGAGGGTTACGTTTCTTAGAACTAAGTCCCCGACTCTGAAGTAACGGAGGTTCGTTCTTCTGTTGTAGTACCTTTCGATCCTTTGTTTTTACGCGGCCATTGGAACTAATGCGTCTCATTCTTTTCATCTAATAGCTCGAGGGAGGTGTTCATGGTCTCGTTGTTTGAGTCCTCGGTGGTATGTTGAAATCTGACGCTCGATTCCCCAACCTCGGCTAGGATCAATGCCTCGGAATCGTATACCAAAGAAAAAGGGGTCTCCCATGTGCTCGACTTTCATGTTGTTTGATATGCCCATAGTACCTCGGGAAACACTTCTTTCCATTTCCCCTTCGCATCATTTAACCTCTTATTCAAGTTTTGCATGATGATTTTGTTTGTTGACTTGGCCTAACCATTTGCACTTGGGAGATAGGGCGTCCATAAGTTCCTTTTGATTTTATGGTCTTCGAGGAATTCTGTTACTTTGTTGCTAATGAACTACTTCCCATTATCGCATGTTATATCAGAGGGAATCCCGAACCGACATATGATGTGATCCCATATGAAGTTGATGACTTCTTTTTCTCTTATCTTTTCGAAGGCCTGCATTTCTACCCGTTTTGCGAAGTAGTCAGTCATAAATAAGATAAATCGAGCTTTACCTGGTGTCGTTGGCAGGGGGCCGATGGTCTCCATCCCCCATTTGATGAATGGCCACGGGGATAGGACCGAGTGTAGTTGTTCATCGGGTTGATGGATCATTGGTGCAAATCTTTGGCATTTATTACATCTTCGAACGAACTCCTTAGTGTCTTTCACTATGCTATCCCAGTAATACCCTGCTCTGATCACCTTGCGAACAAAAGAATCGGCACCAGAATGATTCCCACAAGTGCCTTCGTGGATTTATCATCGCACATAATTAGTATCACCAAGTCCCAAACATATGCCAATGGTCCGTCGAAGGTCCTCCTATATAATGTTCCATTCTCGTCGTGTGAAAATTGGGCTGCTTTGTCTTAGAGGGCCCTCCACTCGTTTGGGTTTGTGGGGAGCTTCCCATGCTTTATGTTGTCGATGTAATTGTTTCTCCAATCCCATGTTATACTTGTTGAGTTAATTTCTGCATGACCTTCTTTGAATTGCCGACCTCGATAGCTGGACGACAGTCCCAGGGATAGTATAATCTTCTTCGACAGATGAACCCAAGTTTGTGAGTGCATCGGCCTCGCTATTCTGTTCTCGAGGTACATGGACAAGGTTCCACTCTTTGAAGTGGTGCAATGTTACTTGAATCTTCTCTAAGTATCTTTGCATCATATCTTCTCGAACCTCAAAACTTCCGTTTACCTGGTTGACTACCAAAGGAGAATCACATTTTGCTTCGCTGACCTCTGCTCCGAGCCCTCATTGTTAGTCAATTTCGAAGTTTTTATAGATTGTCTAATAATGTTGCCTGTAGGCGGTTTTAGAACTATACCGAGCCCGGACCCTTTCGCATTCGAGGCATCGTCAGTGAAGAGGGTCCATACCCCCGAAGATGTGCCCATTTTTAAAATGAGTTTATTTTTTACTTCGGGTATGAGGGTATGCGTAAAATCCTCCACGAAGTCTGCCAAAATTTGAGGTTTGATAGCCGCTCGAGGTTGATATTCGATATCACACCCTCCGAGTTCGATGGCCCATTTGGCCAATCGACCCAATAACTCGGGCTTATGAAAAATGTTTCGAAGTGTATACATAGTTAATACACATAATACACATATAGAATGACATTGAAAATATGGTTTCAACTTTCTAGATGCACTTATTAATGATAGGGCTAATTTTTCTAAATGCGGATGCCTGGTTTCAGCATCTCCTAGGGTCCGACTTACATAATAGACATGAAATTGCGTACGTTTCTCTTCTCGAACCAACACACCACTTATCCCTACCTCGGACACGGCCAAATGTAAATATAGTGTTTCATCCTCCGAAATCAAGGGCGGGCTCGAGCGATACATTTCAACTCTTCCAAGGCTTGTTTACACTCTAGAGTCCATGTAGAGTTGTTTTCTTTTTGAGTAGGGAGAAGAAATGGTGACTACGATCTGATGACCTCGAGATGAATTGCCCTAAGGCAGCTATACGTCCGGCCAACCGTTGTACAACTTTAAATTATTTAATACGGTGATCTCCTCGATGGCTTTGATTTTATTGGGGTTGATCTCGATCCCCCGGTTTGACATCATAAAGCCCGAAAATTTGCCTGAGCCGACTCCAAAAGTACATTTTCTCATAGTTGAGCTTCATGTTGTATCTTCTCAGGATATTGAACGTCACCTGCAAATGAGTCAAATGGTCCTCAGTTCGCAGGGACTTAACTAGCATGTCATCAATGTAAAATTTCATATATTCGCCTATTTGATGTTCGAACATCTTATTAACTAGGCATTGATATGTTGCTCCCGTATTTTTTAGCCCGAAGGTCATTACATTATAGAAATATGTACCATACTTCGTGATGAATGAATTATTTTACTAGTCCTCCAGGTTAATTTCAATTTGGTTGTACCCGAAGTAGGCGTCGAGAAAAGTAATGATCTCGTGGCCAGCCGTGGCATCAATCAATCGATCGATGTTGGGAAGTGGGAAGGACTCTTTAGGGAATGCTTTGTTAAAATCTTTGTATATACACACATTCTAAGTTTATTCCCTTTAATGGGGACTACCACTACGTTAGCTAGTCATTTGGGGTATTTACTTCCCTAATGAATCCTATTTTGAAAAGTTTAGTTACCTCATCTTTGATGAATGCGCTTTACCTCGAATTAAGGACTCCTATTTTGTTTCACCGGTTTGAACCTGGGGTCGACACTTAGGCGATGTGTGGTTACCTCCTGTGTGATCCCTGTCATATCTAAATGGGAAAAAGTGAAGCAATCAATGTTATCAATAAGGAATTGAATACGTTTTCCCTGAGTTCGGGTTATAATCCCGTTCCCAGGTATACCTTTTGTTCTTGTAGGTTCTTGACCAACACAACTTGTTTGAGTTCCTGGATAGTGGAGTTTGTTGCATCTGACTCCTTGGGGGGACAAAAGCTCCAGGAGCAAGGAAATCTGCCTCGTCCTAGATCACTTGTTATTCCGGCTCCTGTCCCTCGGGTTCAACCGAGGGTACGAGTTGTAGTTACTATTTGGCTAAATGTTTATCCTTTGACTACTCCGTGGTAGATAATGTCGATACTGGTGCCATGTCGTGTACCGCGAACATCTCCTTAGCTACATGATGCTCTCCATTTAATGTCTTTATGTCATCCTTTGTTGGGAACTTCATCAGTTGATGAAGAGTTGATGGCACTGCCCTTATGCTCTGGATCCATTTCCTTCCAAGAAGAGCATTATATCTCATGCCACCTTCGATGACACGAAACTTGGTGTCTTGTATGGTTCCGGCCACATTGACTATGAGGATGATTTCCCCCTTTGTTGTTTCACTCGTCATGTTGAATCCATTCAGGACTCGAGGATCGGGTATGATTTGGTCGAGCTGCCCAAGCTTGCCCACGACCCTCGGCCTGATTTTATATGCTGAACTACCTGGATCCTCGAGCGCACGTTTAACTTGAACTTTATTTAAAAGGATAGAAATTACCAGTGGATCGTTGTGAGGTTGAGAAAAGGCCTCGATGTCTTCCTTGCTGAATGTGAGAGTATCCTCGGGCCTGTAGTCCCGTGTCCATTTCTCCCTTGTGATAGATACTTTGTTCGTTTGAATATGGGTCCCTGTGGGACGTTGACTCCTCTGATGATCATGTGAATGACATGTTGGGGATCTTCTGGTTCATTCTTCCTGCTTGGATCTCTTTCTCAAAAGTGGTTCATTGCCCGGTCGCTGAGAAATTCTCGAAGGTGCCCCTCGTTAAACAATCGGGCTACCTCCTCTCGAAGCTATCTACAGTCCTCAGTCCCATGACCATGATTACCATTATACTTTCACATTACGGGTGGATTCCTTTGAGAAGGATTGGTTTGTATGGGCTTGGGCCATCTGGTATCTCTAATTTTGCCGATGGCTGATACTATGTCTGAGGCATCGATGTTAAAGTTTTATTCTGACAATTGGGGTGCTTCCATGCGTCCCGAGTGCCGGTCATACCCAATTTTTCTCATGAGTCCCCGGGAACTTTGACCTTGATCCGCTCTTTGATCATTTCGAGGTATGTTACTCCTAGAAGTGTTTCTTCTGTCCTCGACATATGGCTGATATCTTTCCTTGTTCATCCTTGGTCTCTTTCCGCATTTCTTTGTTCATTTTCTAGTAGCCTACTTGGATAAAATTAGCCCAAGGGGGCTCCCAACTAGTCATCCTCGACCCTAATTTTCGACAGGTACCTGTTATGCAAATCCGCCCAAGTTACAGTGGGATACTCGATCATGTTCTGCTTCAGCTGCCTTGAAGCTATTGAGATTTGTTCGTTCAGTCCCTGTGTGAAGGCCGGTACAACCAAGTCATCGGAGACTAGCGGTAATTCTATTAGTTCCAACTAGAAACGGGAGATGAACTCCCTCAACATCTCATTCTCCTTTTGCTTGATTTTGAATACATCAGACTTCCTCGTTGCAACATTTATGGAACCAGCATGTGCCTTTACAAATGAGTCTTCCAACATGGTAAACGAATCTATTGAGTTTGGGGGCAGGTTATGATACCACCTCATGGCCCCCTTGGACAAGGTCTCTCCAAATTTCTTTAGTAGGACGGACTCCATGTCGTCGTCCTTCAAATCATTTCCTTTTATACCACAAGTATATGGGGTGATATACTCATTAGTACCTGTGGTCCCGTTATATTTTAGGATGTCGGGCATCCGAAACTTCTTCAAAATGGGCTTCGGAGCCGCACTCGGTGGGAATTATTTCTGTACAAACTTTTTCGAATCTAGTCCCTTCAAGATCGGGGGTGCTCCCGGGATCTAGTCGACCATCGATTTGTAGGTTTCCACTTTCTTATCATTGTCCTCTATGTTTTTTTCTCCTTACTCGATCCTCTTGGTGAGTTCCTCGAGCATTTTCATTATGGTGGGGTGAGTTGCCGACCCATTATTGCTTGATATCTCGGGGTTGGCTCGACTCGAGGAGCAGTTTCTGGTCCTCCTCCGCTCGGAGTCTTTCTTGACTCTGTAACTGAGCGATGGCTATCGGTTGTGCTTGTAACATCTCTAAAATTACTTGGAGGCTAACTTCTTCGACTCCTTCACCCTGTGTCCTTTGGCCACTGGGTTGGACTTCCCCCTGCACGCTTCCTCCGACGTCCGTACCCAAATCAGTGTTTCTAGCAATGTGTGAGCCAACATTGACTGGGTTGGGAATAGGTGGTACTCAGTGGTTCAGAGGTAGCAAACTAGCTACTTAAGTTGTTGAATTATTTTCTCCATGGAATCCGAGGCCATCGCTACCATGTACTGGTGCGGTTATTGAGTTCGACATATTTTAGCCTGAAATCAAAGAATCTAGGACAAGAAAAAGTATGAAGAATAACATTTGTTATGAGAAAACTAGCGTGAAAATAATCACTATTATCTTTATCCTTACGGTGGGCTCCAAATTGTTTACCTCGAAAGTTGTTGTTAACAATTATACTTGATTTGTGGTTCTAAAAATATGTAATTTATTTCAATACTAGTAGATAAGCAAGAAATACTAGGTGTAAATAAGAAGAATATGATAACCAAACAAAAGTTGCCAAAGGGAACTAGGGCCTCAAGCTCGATATCCTCGGGGTCTCGAGGTCGATTAGTGGCAATAAATTATGAACAATAAATGAAGAACAACAAGGTTGAAGAACAATCTTGAGCACAGTAAATGAGAAAAGCAGAGTAGAATGTTCTATATCAGTTAATGGATTGCCTTTACATATGGTAGGAGTCCCCTTTATATAGGAGGGGAAAATACATTTGTACTTACCAATAAAAAATACTATTGGTACATCTGTATAAACACTTGGTACAGATTTGTACAAACCAATCCTAAGATTTACACCTTGACCTATGTGCCCTTGAGAAATTCACGCTTTTTCTTGACTGTCATCGATTTTGCACTGTCTCGAGGTATGCCGTGTTGGGACTTGTCAGGCCTTCGATCAGCTCTCTCGAAGTATGCATTCTGATATTGGGCTTGAACCTTACTTTGAGCGTTCCGAGCTCGGGCTCGGCATAACAGAGACTCCGAAATTGGACTACTCTGATTTCGGCCGTATACACGAGTAGCTAAAATGTGACTCACCTAAAAAGATATTACTGCCGATGAGCATCGCTTGTACTTGAAGTATGCGTTGCACTCTTTTTCCCTTTGTACATCGAATGCTAGTGCTATAAGGAATAGGTGACATCCACTTCAAGAGCACCATAAACATGAGAGGACCCTCTCTTATGAAGCCCCTACAGTAAAGGGTTTGTTTTCGTAGAGTTTATGCATGGAACCCACATGTTATCGGGAATAAATGCACCCTAAGCCTTGCATAACTTGACACAAGAGAGTAAACTTTACGCAATGCTTAAACAAAAAGAACTTTTATATCAAATATTCCAAGTAGCACAAGTACAAAAATACAAAAAGAAACCAACTAAGGAAAACAAAGCACAAATCTAAGCTACATTGCCACGAGAACTAAATGGAACAGAAGAATCAACATCCCCGGGAGAAGTAGGCGGATTTTCCATCGGCTTAAGATCTTGGCCTTCATCGTTATTCTCTTCAAATTCCTGCTCGGCTCCTGACAGCTCGTAATGGAAATTAGAAGAGCCGGTTGCTTATAAATGAGCTGGTAGGCATCTTTGAGTAGTAAACTCCAATTCTCGGGCTTTGGAGATTTTGTAGTCAATATCAATGACGCCCGTTTTTGCCTCTTTCAAGGTTTTTCTCCTCATGCTATACATAGAATGTGTTTTTTTAGGAAGAGGAAATCAGCTCGATGCTGAAGTTCTGATTTGAGTCCATCGACCTCGGTTAGAAGTCCATCCCGATCGGATCCCGGGGCACAAAGGCTAAGACAAAGATCACGGATAGTGGTTATATGAACCTTATTGTGTTCCACGATCATCTTATACCTATCCTCCATCTAGGCATGCTTCTCCCCTACAACAGCAACCTCTTCAGCTTGGAGTCCAAGGCTGCCTCCAAGTTATTCACTCTCTAAATTGAGGCACATTCGCGCTCGGCAACAGCGAGCACAACATCTTGGACCTCAGACCATTAAGCCTTAGCTTCTTGAAACTGTACATTTAGCTGAGAGGCTTCTTGACCGAAAGCCATCATTTCCTGCTCATCTGTTGCAACCGAGCCTCTAATAGACTCATCTCAACAGCTTTTGCTTCCAACACAGGGAGGTGACCAGCGATTTGGTTCCTCTTTGTTAAAACCTGATCCTGCTTGGACATGAGTCCTTCTTTATCAAGGATCAAATTTGTAAGTCATTCAAAAGCAAGTAACATGGCCTGCGAAGCAAATACCAAAGTTAAAAAACCTGTCATGATAAATAAAGAAAATAACTTGAAACAAAAGATCGAGTTCCATACTGTGGTCGCGCTATGTATGGCATTATTTACAAAAACTCTCCCGGAAGAGAGTGTATTTTCTTCTTATCATTTTCTAAAGCTTGTTTCTTCAGATAATTGGTGAGTTCCACCGGCCAAGAAGGCAGATGGCACTCAGTAGACACCAAAGGGATACACTCATCCTCTTCGGGGGATCTGTAGAAGGGCGCTAGTAGTTGTGCTCCAAATTCCCATGTTCCAGGGACTGAGAATGAGGGATATCATATTCTCAGGCGTCTGCAACGGGTGGGGATATGTGGCAGTTGTTGGTGATAAGGGTATGACCGACGTGGAAAGAGATAAAGAGTATGGTGTTAGGGGCTAAGAAGCAGTCGCGCAGAGTCTGTTTTGTTTGTTGGTGGCTCACCAACCTACGGGGGACGAGTCTTGGTACTCAGCCTCAGAATACTGGGAACACCAACTGGGACAGGAAAGGGAGAATATGCATTCTGCACAAGGTCAAGTCTCTCCCAGGGCGCTTGGGGATCGTCCTCCATTGGGTTTATAAGCTCTTCAGATTGAGCATTTTGTTGAGCTGACGAAGGTTGTTGTCTCTTTTGTAGGTAATCCCCTCCATCATTGGCTTCCCTATCATGGTCAATAATCATAATGGCTGTGGTTATCTCCGCTGCGGCTTTCTTCACTTTTTTATTCTTGCTCTCGACTGAGAAAGAACACCGCCTTTATGGTTACTTATTATGCGATCGGGGACCCAGAAAGGAAGCGCTTACACTGAAAGCTGATGGGATGGGGCATGTTTGGGTTATAGACTCCTTCAACAACCAAGCAACCTAAACATAATCAACCAAAATGTCCTCCTCAATGATTGTAATAGAGCCATGCGGGAGACCCGAATCCAATAAAAAATAGTAGGTTAACTAGTTTTCCTATGTACAAATATGAAACGAAGGAATAATCAGTTTTACGAGTTAGCTTACCATGATTCTTGGCCCACCATACCTATTTGGGGGCCAACTATTTCCAAAGGCGGATCTTAGGTGCAGTGATGTCCCGAATCTTCTGAACCCACCGGTCCAGGCCTTAAACCTTTGGGGGTATCAACCTAGTTGTTTAAATAATGAATGCGAAGGATCAGTAACGACATGAAACATCCTAGTTTTTGGAAAAACTGATAGACGTTGAAATTATGGAATGGTTGAGTTGTGGATGGTATGATATCCATAGTGGCAATAACGATAAACCACTTCATCAACCCATGGTCATTGTCGTCATCCATGCTAGTGAGCAAAGAATGGTGTCCACGTTAGCCGAAATTTATTACTCCCCCAAGAAAAATCTCGGGGGAGCAGAGATTCATCAAATGAGCCAATGTTCGCTCCTCCTTTGTTTTCTGGCATAGTCGCTGTACAGAAGCCACCATTCGCCACACCGAAAGGCCCATCAATGCCAGACAAACCTGGTACCGGTGAAGCAACTCCAAAGTCACGGGTCAAGTCTCTCGCTCAAAGAAAACGCACCCAAAGTGAAGGGGTACGTGTAAATGTACGTGAAGCCATTCTTAGTGAAGGTTACTCGCTCCACCAGATATGGAGAACCACTGTTCAGGTCGTGGCAATCATAGTCCTTCTTTAAACTAGGAATGCTGGAAGGGTGAGTATAAGAAGGGTACTTGCCAACACCCGAAATGCGGGAATTTGAAGAAGGGAACTTCTCTTCAATGTCCTTGGCTGCGTTGAGATGTTTGGGTATGATTTTTCTCACTGTGGGAGGCTCAGCATCGACATCGATCTCTTAGTCTTTGCTCTTCTTAGGTCCCCCACCTAAGAGAAGATCGGAGTTCTTGGAAGAGTTAGTAAAAGAAGCCATGATCGGTAGAAGGTGATAAGAGTTATTTGAAGAAGACTAAATAAAGATGAACTCGAAAAAATGTTGAATGCAAAGAATTTGAGGGAGTTTGTAGAATTGATAAGTGTAAATGAAGAAGAATGAGGTTCATAAATAAAGGAAGAAGAGGCAAAAATCTTGCCATGATTGTCTCGAGCACCGGAAAAATATTCCTAAATCGTGGTATAACATATGTTCAGGGTAATAAATGTGAAGATACGTGTGTCTTATCAAATCTCATAAACTTTTCAGGGGGGTTAAGAAAATATCTCGGCAATAAACGAATCTTCACTAGCTTCCCGGTGACACGTGATGTGCAACTGAAAAGCAGATGGACTATATGTATAGGGTAAAATCAGCCCACATTAAACACTAGAATAATGGAGTGGCACATGGAATCGGGGGCAGACGGAAGACGAAGTGACTGGAAACCAAAATGGAGGACAACAACTTAGGTTAGCATCGGGAAGGCCCCGAATGGATCATCAAAGAGAGCAAACAGATATTTGCCATCAAATGAAATTCAATGAAGAATATTCAAATGTAGTAAATAGACATCCGTTATAGAGAATTTTGGAATCCATCACATGCCGTTATATATTCATCAATGGCTCCCATTATTGTCATTTAATAATGGCTTAATCCGAGGACCTTGTTCCATAGGTATAACTATAAATAGTAACCTCAACAACCATTACAATACATTAAAATTATGAATAACTTATGCTACACATTATTCCTATCTAAATAATACTTCATTTTTTGTCTAACATTTTTCTTACAGTTTCCTTCGAAAGTCTTGCACCCGAAACCAAACTGTATGCTATTTTATCTCGATTTCAACGGAAACTGTTGCTTTTGATCTAATTTATTTATCAGCTTGGGAACAAATCGATTCTCATGTCTATAAACCACGCTATAAATTCAATTGTACCGTTTTACGGGTAAACACATCTGCTAAGAACTTTTCTTAAGATGTAGAACCAACATGACATAAAGGAATGCTAGAACACGTTTGGACGATGACGGATCTGCCGCTCTCTCATAACTATCACCCCTCTTTCCTTATTTAAATTTTTACTTATATTACTAAAACCTAACTTTCAGATCCTTTGTAGGTATCTGAGAACCAGGCCGGTGACGCCAATCAGAGCCATGTATATAAGAAACCGTTTGCTTAACCGTGTAGGGCATGTCGTAGATGGTGAGCCGCTGGTCTCGCCAACTGGAGCCATGTATTTAGCAAACTGTATGATTAACCAAGCGGAGTTGGTTGTATATACTGAGCCTCTAGATTCACCAATCGAAGACCTATGTATAGATGTGACTCCCCAAAAACCGAGGAGCACGACCGGCGCTCAACCGAGTAAACCAGAATGAGCAATCATAGTAGGTTTCATTTTAGCCAGACTAATTCATGAATAGAAAGGAGATGAAATCCATTAGTCGTACTTTGTAAATGTTTCATTAACAACTTCCAGTTTGCTTCCATTAGCAGTTTCAACAACAATATCCAAAATATTACAATTTTTATTTATATGATGAAAAACATATTTTCCAAATACCAATATTTCTGATTTACTTCCCAATATCAAACACTACCCACAACATGTATATGGAGACTCTAAATACAACTGAAGAATAATGTATAAATGTCAGCAACAAGGCTCCGACTATACCTTAAAATACTAAGTATATGAAAATAAAATGATACAGGACCCCGAAATAAAGTGGGTCTCACCAAGTTGGCTAAAACGAGGATGCGCCACTAGCTGCGACCAACACTGACTGCTATAGAACCACCTACATCCATTTAAAGAGTTAGCGCCTCCGGCAAAAAGAACGTTAGTACTGTCGAATAGTATAAGTATGAAGAGCTAAACACTAACCTTAACAGAATGAATAGTGAAACAAAGAGAAGGCAGTCATAATAATTAACACGAACTTCACAGAATTACAAAAGAAACACCAAGCAAGGATCACATAGTTTCTGAATCAATTTTCCATCTTTTTAGGTTAATAATATTTAGTGCCAATTGCAACAACTCACAATTCCACCGTATTTTTACACGGAGTCCGGTCTCCACCCGACTGGCTAAGTCATCCTAAGTGAGACATATCAATAACCAGAATGATAATCAGAAATCCAACATAAGTTCCACCATGTGTACATCTTTGTGTGCGATCTCGGTATGATCGGCTATGACATCCCACTTGGGACATAACCTCTTTCAATTTTTCACTCAATTCACATTTCTTTCCCATATTTCATTACATGGAACAAACAACCCCACTTATTAAGTATTTCTTGGCACTTTGACGCATTTTACAATTCAAGTCTTTCCATTTTTATTTGTAAAAATATCATCATCATCCATATCGACAAGTACTATCACATAAGAAATTTCACACATTAAGGGAAAGAGCATGGAAATCATAAAACGTTCTCAAATAGCCTGATTACACGGTAAACATTCAGAATAATTACGGAGCATAAATATTTTCAACACAACACATTAAAGCAACTAATTCTAGTATGATCAAGTCAGGAACTTGCACCAAATATTCGGACACCAGAGGTTCGATTCCATGAAGAAGGGAGTTAGCCATACATACCTCAGTAGAGCTTTCCTTAAGTTACAACAATGCACAAATACCTCTAGCGATAATAATCTATAGTAAGGTAGCGAAAATTGATTAATAATTAGAAAGACTCCCATGGTGTAACTCTCTTAGGAATTTCATCTAACACCTAGCATGTGAAATAGACTAAAAGGGTCATCAATGGAAGTCCCTTCTTCCCTCAACAAATTTAAACAAGAACAACCCTAAATAGTTCATTAATCCCACATACTATACCTTAGTTTTACATGCAATGCTCATTTAAAACCCCACAATGTATTTTTGAACTCATAATCTCTTATATGAAATCCTAGAAGTAGGACTTCCCGGAAGGATAGTGAGATAGAGATTGGCTTCTTTAATTCTTGCGAATTTGTGCAAGATTGAATGATTAGGATGTTAGGTTCCTAATTGCCTATCTAAAATTCTCACACCTCTCTCTAGATTTAGTATAAAATATCCCCAAATGGATCCCAAATCCCATTTATCTAAATGGGGTCGGGTTATGAAAATAGGAAAAAGAAGCCTTCGAAATCGGGTCTGCGATTGGATAATGGAACGCCGAACAGGTATGTGGGTTGCAGAATGGATCCCGGAATTGGTGCCCAGAACTGTGCTGCACTGGATATGTTCGACCATTTTGCGGTGGCATAACCACTTATGTGATCGCATAATGGCCGCAAAATTGCTATATGCCAGCCTTTGGTAATTTGATCATAACGTTTTGTAGGAGTGTCTAAATGACGAAGTGTTTGAAGAGTTAGAAACTAGAATTGAAGATATTTCATTTTATAGATTGATCATCACATAACACCTTATATGTACTTATATATTCTCATCGAAAGTGTGGACTTATGCGAGCTCATTTGGAATTTTAGGCTATTATGTAATTTTCCAACTCGACTTAGACCTAAGCCTCTCCTTGTACCCCACATTACTTGTTATTTGACTTATACACTTATTACCATATCCAATTGATGTATATCATATTGATAGCACATAAAATATTACAATTAGCCTACCTGGCTCCACGAAATCTTAAATTACTTCGAAAAAATTTCTAGGGCCTTACATTCTCCCGCGATTTCGTCCTCGAATGAGAAGTAGAGTCCGCCCCAAACACATAACATAATATATCTCCTTTCCCACTACCTCAAGTCCATAAATTTTGACTAATTCCCAATTTTTTTAGAAATCTCAGCAGCGTCTCCTTTGTAACTAGGCCTATCCACTTTCCAGAGAACCACAAAAACCATCCCAACAACACAACACATCTCGACAAATAATTATAATGTATATATCAATAACAATAATCTAAGCATTACAAGCAATACATTATCATAATGATACGTGGACATGGATTGCATACTTAGAAGGTACCTTTCAAATCAAAACCAGTTAATATACAATCAAGAGAAAATCTTTTCTTTCCACGACACTTTCGGCGTTCAAGGTGGCCTCGTAGACTTACAGAATTCACCATAACACATTCACGAAAACAATCATAACTCCCAAACTTACCTAACAAGGATGACAAATAGATACCTCACATAAGCCAATTATCCATTAACTTCTTCTTCAAGAATTATACACAAAGTATTTCCAACCACCTTCTTAGACATAGGCACATGAAAAACACATTGTATATGGGGAACAACAATGTGAATACATCATACTCATAGCACGGGCTAATGTGAATTACACTTATTTCACCTTCATTATCAATTAACGTAACATCTTCAGGGAGAAAATATTGAGAATAACCCGTTCACCCTCCTAAACTCTAAATCCATACTCGAACACCCACACTAAACCTTTGATGACCTTCAAAACTTACTCTAAGATGTGCTATCATAAACTGGCAATAAAATTACCTATCAAATATATGTGATCGCACGATGATGCTTCCTCTTTGACATATTTGAACCTGCAATACCCAATACATTAAATGCAATGGGGAACAACAAAGTTCAAGATTGCGCTGGAATTATTCAGGAATTCATCCATGCGCTGAGCAAAGAACTTCTAGAGGTTATATGCTAAGGGACACGAAAATTTGTACTAACAATGCTAACAGGGTTAATCATTGAGACGATATCAATTATTAGACAAATGAGGCATAGTGGTAACTAGCACACATTGATAATGTGGGAACTATGTACGTGACCCTGAGATAAAAATTAAGTGGATCTTTCTAGACATAAGATACATGGGAGGCATGATCGCCAGGATGAAGACGCTAGCATCATTTATTCTTAGGATGCGATGAGTTATGCAAGGGATAGTAACAATTGTTCCTCTCCATATATGCCTTGCCTGACAATAGTAAGCTCTAAGGAGAAGTGGTCAAGTATATTACACTTGTTAGCTCCTTGAGTGTAAGGAAAGTCAGTCTAGCTCCAAATGGTAAGATTCTTGCAACATGGATGCGATAGAGATTTCGAAAGAGATACATGAAGTTGAACTACACTCTTAAAAATAACTCGCACATGGAATCCACGCCACAAGCCCGTGATGATGAAAAAGAAGTTAAGCGCTAGTCCATGATTCTAGAAGACGAGTGTGTAAAGACAATGGAACCAAATGAGACAACATAAAATAATCATGGAAGGTTTGCAGATGTTCATAATGAGTTCTCCATGGATTCAGACTTGAGAAGTACCCAGATGCTACTGAAAGACAGGAGAATCATGAGAAGTAGACGTTGTGCTATGGTAACCGCCAAAGGTGCATTTGGTCTTGACAGAGAGCCTATTAAGGGTCGTTATGAGAAAGAAAGTGTTATAGTGACACATAGAAGGACACATTATCTCAAAGTTATCAAACAAGTGTTAGGAGACTAGCACAGTGAATTCGGTAACTAAGGAACACAATTAATACATGTTGTGGGGGTATAAAGATAAAATATACACTTATTACGATTTGGACATACTTTTTCTATATTAATTCCCGACTGCAATACATGAATACTTCATGGAAAACCACAATACTAGGAACAAATTGAGCTACTTACTGAGGGATGATCTAAGTGGACATGAAAGTCATACTGAGATGGGCAAGCAAAAGAACTTCCTGTGATGGATTTGTAAAAACCTCAAATTTCTCAGAAATTTTATATGGACAAGCAACCACTTCAATCGATATTTACACCTATTATAGGACTTGGGATATGCTCTCATGTTACACTTTGTAAAAAATAAAGAAGATATGCTCTCATGTTACTAGACAATGAAAAGGTTTCATGATGACGATCGCAAATGAGCAGAGTGACTGTTCAAACCAAAGAAGTCATATAAACCAGTGAGAAAAACAGTGACTCGAGAAGGATAGCAACACTGGGATGCTTTACATGGAACTTGACACCACATATGTAAACTTTACGATGGTGCATGCATATGCACAAGTGAGCAGATTGTCACGCCCCAAAACTGAGGGACGAGACCGGCGCCTAACAGGATGAGCCCGATCAAGCGCACCTGTATTTCTTACCCAACGCATTTCCCATGTTCACAAAGTACATTTTATAAGTGAAACAACAAAATGGAATCAAACCATGCATTTACAATATAAATCGCTTTCTTCTTTTAACATTTTCAACATTTAATCTTCCCACACATACATTCTAAAACAAAACACTCCCAATACGGGATCATGATTACGAACGAGTACGAAAACTACCCAAAATACATATATACAACCCACATAATGTCCACGGAGCCTCTAAGAGTACGGAGAACAATACATAGACCTACCGACAACAAGGCCCCGACTATACCTCAAAAGAAATGACATATATAAAATAAGACAACATGTACTACACACGGCCCCGAGAGGAAGTGGGGTTCAACAAGACTGCTGAAGAGATGAAGGGAAGGCACCACTATCGGCGAACAAAGCTACCTGCTATGGAACCACCTACATCCATATAAAAGATGTAGCGCCCCCGGCAAAAGGGACATTAGTACCGTTGAATAGTACTAGTATGTATAAAAAACCTACTCCAGATAGGATAAACAACATCAGTTAAACATGAACAGAGGCATCAAACAACAGTACACTGAAACATGGAGAATCATAACAAGAATTACCACATCTCACATCCTTTTTTGCCACCTTTTGGTTAATGTACTTTTAATTTTCGTCATGTTATTATTATTACTGATCCACCGTGTCGTTGTTACACGGAGTCCCATCTCTACCCGATCCGCTAATTCATCCTAGGTGAGGTCCGAATTTCAATCACATCACATATAACCATTGTGGCTCGTTCTCACGGAGTCCGATCTCTGCTTGAATCGGCTAGGCTAACACCGTGGCTCGTGCACAACACACGGAATCCGATCTCTGCCCGGTCGGCTAGGCCATCTCAATTGAAAATAGTAAGGACAATAATCATCATCAAATCATAATCATATCATAACATCATGTCATCCATGTATACGGCATGGAGTCCGATCCCAGCCAGACCAGATAGGCCTTCTAACCCCAAGGACATTCTCCTGGTACTATTATGGATGATTTAGGTCACTTACATCATTTTTAACCTTTTTGTTCCCCAACACATATTGCTCTTGGATTCATCTTTCATATCGTTAGAGTCCTTTAATTCATTTTTCGCGATAATTCATCCTTTAATCCATATTCAATAACCATTTGATCCATTAATCCATATTTAACAATTTCCCAATCCATTGTTTCATGTTTTATAAGAGTTCAACCTCATGTTTCACATTTCACATCAGTACTATGTCTTTACTCATATTCCACGACAATCACACTTTTTCATTTTTCACACCCCTCATATAATAGGAGAACACACACAATAAGAAAGAACATGATGGTCAACATGTATACATTCCACTAGCAAGACATCATGGTGGAAGCAAGAATTCCTCAATTAAGCACATAATCTCCATAGAAGGTCAATAAGAGAGTAATACCCGAAAAATGACCACAACGGGCTTATCCTATGAGGATTAGGGTTAGCCATACATACCTCGAGTTGTAATTTCCACTTTAATTTCTATTCCAAATCACCGGACCTTCTAACGCCTTCAATCGAATTTACAATGTGACACGTTCAAACTTAGAGTTAGAAACGTTGAACTCATTTGGGCACTTTATCAAATACTATATGGTCCTTTAGATTAACTAGAACCCTTTTTAGTAAAAGCTTGCCCTAGCCTACTTCCGTTTGCTAGATTATAGAAGATTATTCACATGCATGTAGGGTCTTAATTTTCCTCTTCAAGAACCAACCTATGTGTGTTATATTCTAACTAAAATCTGAGAATTTGGGGAAATGGGGTGAATACATACCTCTTATGGTGAAGAAGATGACAACTACTAGATTAATTCCAAGCCTGAGTAGAGATGGAGGACAGTTTTTGGGAAGATGAGGACTTCTCTCACTAGAACCCACTCTCACTTCTCTCTATTTTGATGAAATAGTCGATAAAAATGAAGGGGAGGGGTGTTTTATTAAACTGGGGGTCGGGTTTTAGAATTAGAAATTAGAAGCCATGAAGCAGATATGCGGTCACGAATGCGATCACATTCCTGTTATGCGGTTTGCGTACCTGTCTCATAAATGGCCTTCCGATGGGCCAAAAAGGAAAGCAGACAGCCCAGGTATGCGACCACTATGCGGTCTGCATACCTGTTATGCAATCGCATAGTGCGTCGCATAACACCCTCTGCAAAATAGAGGTGCAAGAATACGACAACTATGCGGCCCACATTCATGAAATGCGATCGCATTATGGGCCGCATAGTTGTCCTCAAAATGGACAGTAACTGTCCAAGTATGTGACCACTATGCGGTCCAGCATACCTGATCTGCGATCGCATAGTGGACCGCAGACCCGCGCAATTCTGGAAAATTTTATCTTTTAAGTCATGGGGTACTTTTTACTCTAAAAGGGTCCGTTTTAAGAATTTCTACAGTTATAACCACATGGGGACCAATTCGGGCAATGTTTTGTAGACTTGAAATTTTACGAGTCTTACATCCTCCCCCACTTAGGATCAATCGTCCTCGAATGAGGATCGGGGAATCACTTAGTTAAGAGAACACAAAACATGGCAACCCCCAATTTTTTTTACTAGCTCCAATATTTCCTGAAAATTTCGCCAGAGTTTCCTTAGTAATTAGTCCTATCTACCTCTTAGAGAGTCACCAAAATAGATTTTAACCAATTCCACACATTTTCAGTTACTCTATCAACTTGCACATAATCCGATCATTTCAACAAGTTGCATATAGTTCAATTACTTCCAGAAGCCACACATAGTTCAGTTAACTCCACAAATTTGCACATAATTAAACTATTACAATGAGTTGCACATAATTCAGCTATTACAATGAGTTTCTCATAATTCAGCTATTTCAAGGAGTTGCACATGATCCAACTAATCACAACAACATATACATTTATGGCACAAAGTTTGAGAAGTCACAATAGTAGGGTAATTAGGGGAATGAAGTATTCTTGCACAAAATTTGACACCAATGTAATTGCTTAGAGATGACAACTTTCAAAACCACTATCGGACTTACTAAAACAAGTGGGGATATTTCTCTTTCATTTCATTTTTCACTTCCCACGTGGCTTCTTCGACTTGTTGACTCCCCCGCAATACTTTGGCCGAAGCGACCTCTTTGTTTTTCAACCTGCGAACTTGCCTATCAAGAATAGCAAGAGAAACCTCTTCATATGACAACTTTTCATTAATTTCAATGGTATCAACTGGCACGATGACAAATGGATCTCCAACTACCTTCTTAGGCATAGACATGCGAAAAAACAAATACATGAGGAACAACTACGGGAAAAAATCATACTCCTAGTATGACCTCATGGGAAATGCGCTTATGTACTCTTCATTATCAATTCACATAACATCTACAGAGGAAATTTTTGAGAATAACCGGTTCACCCTCCTAAATTCTAAATCTATGCGAACACCCAAACTAAACCCGTGGTGACCTTCACGATTACTCTAAGATGTGCCATAATAAAATGAAAATATAATTACTTACTGATTATATGAGATCACAAGGTGACTTTGACACATTTGAACCTTCAATACCAAATAGACTTAATACGGTAAGGAGCAACGGAGTTCAAGATTGGGCTGGAATTATTCCGGAGTCCATTAATGTGCTGAGCAGAGTATTTCATGAGGTTATATGCTAAGAGACACGAGGATTTCTATTATTGATGCCGACATGGTTTAATCAGGGTGACTACATCAATTATCATATAAGTGAAGCATAGTGGCAACTAGTATTCTTATATAAGGTGGATACCATGTATGTTAACTTGAAATTTTAAAGAAGTGATCAAGTAGGATACGCCGATTGTGTCCCTGAGTGTAAGGTAAGCACTTGAGCTCAAATGGTAAGACTCTTGCAACATGGGTTTGATTGAGGCTGCAAATAAAGTAAGTGGAAGTTGATTTGACTCCGAACAATAAGCAACAAAAGAACTTTATTGTAGAAGCGCATGAGGATGGAAAATAAGTCATCTACTTATGAGATTATCATAATTCGAACAATCTAACCTTCCTAAGGTGGTGGAATTCTAGAGGTGGCAAAATTCCCATACATGACAATGACGTCATCAATACTCCTAGGAGCCGAGTGAGTAGAGAGCCACATAACCTCATCATATCCGACCCATATATGAATTTTGGAAAGGGGACACAATTTGTTTTGAAATCATGGGAATTTAATCTCGAACTTTAAGGAAAATCATTACTTTTAGAACCCGTGAGACAAGCCCTCGTAGCCCTAGAAAATTGTCAACAATGGCAAGAAAGTACTTAAAATCATTACGTGTTAGTGTAGAATAAAGCCTCGAAGTGACCATATGAATAATTATGAAAGGGTTAGAAGTCGTAATGCACTTACCGAAGATGAGTAACCTGAGTCATCTAGTCATATGGACAAGCAGAGCAGGTAGATGATTGTTATAGGAGAAAATCTCACAAGGAGTGTGAGCAATATCTTTTATCATAACAAAAGGAAAATACCCCGACCCTTGATGCTATAAGGCATAAAATTAGATTCATAAGGAGAGTTACCAGATGAAAATAGATAGTAAGGAAGCACAACTAAGAGCACTACTTGGAATCAACAAGCTTAAGCAGAGTTGAAGACATTAGAAATCTGTAGTAAAGGGGAAAGTTGCCCACTCTTAGGGAACTTGTAGAGTACATAAAAGTGAGACTAATTAAATCAAATCATATAGTTGGATAACTAGTCGAGAAATTGAGATAATATCGCATTGAAGATTACCGGTGAACAACACATGATGCAAGACAAATAAAAAAGGAAATGATAGAGCTTATAAAAGTGACCTTTACATCGCAACCACTATGAAAGGTGATAATATAAGGGATTATGAGGAGATAAATTTTTGAAAGAAGATCTCCACATATAATCACATGATGTATAGCTCCATAATTTGAAAATCCAATTATGTTTAGCAACTCTACTTCACAATGAAGCACTACAACACACTTCTACACAGCAAGTTATACCAACAAAATTGGGAGATGCTATAAGACTTGGCCGAGAGAAGGGATTGACATATGGATGTGTTACTAGGTTTTTTGCTCCTTGGTGCACCCCAAAACTAAAAGCGGGAGTCAGAAATTATAGCATGCTATCAACTCTTGATAAACATGAAGTGAAGTGGGAACCCATGTAATTTGTGCCACTTATTAATTAATTGACCAGATATCTAGAAGTATTTTTAAAATTAGAGCTACTCTTTCTTGTTCAGAGTTCAGCCTTTAATGATAGTGCTTCTAAGGGGATAGGATTGAGAAGGAATAATATAGTCGATAGTGAATGATGTCGTTCCGTAGTTAATGTAAGAGGATGGATTGACTTGTCTTTCCACCTATAATTCTATATCTTTCTTTAGTTATGTCAGAATACCGAAAACCCTAGTAATATCAGAGGATCGAAAACTAGTTAACTAGAAAATAAAGGTATTGTTACATCTATCCCATTTCCTGTATTCAGCGGAATTGGTAAAGAATTTGGGTTGATTACTATTGATAAAAGAAATTGTATTTCTAGATACTAGGGACACAATTATTCTCTTTCTTCATCCCTCAAAATTGGAACTGAAAAATGGGTCATCAACTAGGGGAAAGCTGGGTATGTCAGATGAACTAACAAAAAGGGAACTTGAGGTTTTAGGAGTAAACTCAATAGCTTCACGGTTAGGGGAGCCACTAAAAATATCAAAATCAGCTAGATTCGTAGCAACATAGAGCAATTAACATATAGCGACACTCATGTAAGTATTATGCAAACCAAAGGAGGAGCGAAAATGCACGTCTCCCTTACAACCAGAGGAAGAACAACTTTCAAGAATAAGGTGGGCAACAGGAATAAGCAGCATGATTCAGCTACATGGAGGCTAAACGGACCCCAGTTTCGATGGAGATTTAATAATGCTTAAAAGTAATTGAGCAGACCGAATTCAGAAAATAACCTATCGGAGAAGAGGGAGATTCTTGCCAAACAAAGAAAAATCTTGCCGATTTCAACCACTACCCCAAAATGAAAGCCTCAACAAAGATAGAGCGAGAGCACTACCATACCATAGATGATGGTGACACAAGGATAGATCTTCACAATGAAACTACTTCAACATCCATATGATGCAAAAACTTGAAGATAAATGGCCTAGGGTTTCGAATAGAGAAGAATAAATGATCGAGAGAAAATATCCTTTTATTTTTTGCGAAAATATTATAATTGTCCATCCATTCGTTCGGGAATAAATTCTTCGGGTATAGTCCATTGTTAGAGTTTCGAAAGGTGTGTCGAAAGTGGTAATTCTATAGCTACAACTCAATTCAAGGACATGATTATAGAGCTCAATGTCATAAGATATTTCATATAAGAAAATTCGCGGTAGAGTGGATTCAAGAAATAATTGAACTCGTTCAAAGAGTAGGTGCATACAATGGTTTGTGACTTCAGCATTTACTAAGACCATGCCTATGAATGTTATTCAATATGGATGTACATATACAACAAGACTACGTTGGTTGTGCCAAGGAGTGACTTACTTGGTGACCTTAGGTTGATAGGGCAATAGCTGAATCGATTTCCCTTGACTCCAGATCCCTACCGTACGTTGGTACCATGCCGATATACTATAGGATTTGGTGGTTCAGTGACATCAATAGGGACAAGGACACTCCCATGTTAGCGATAGGTTCTACCAATCCCTCCACAGGTCAATACATTCTCCTAACAAGTCCTTGGGCAATCCCTTCGGACTCAATGGTGGGATCACTCCCTCCTCATGTCTTCAAATTCGCAGATTATGATATCATGATTACTCATTTTGAGAGTAAGTCTTGGACAGAAAACTAACTCCCTAACTTGAGCTCTATCGCATGATTGGAGTATCAAAGAAGGGTGAGATTCCTAAATTTCCATGTAGCCCCGTAAATAAAGATGTGGTCGACAACGCACCGATAAGAAGGGCTCTACTAGACACGACTCAGAGACATCCTAGGACACTTTAAGACCTTAGGCTCTGATACCACGTTTGTCGCACCCCAAAACCGAGGGACGAGACCGGCGCCTAACCGGATGAGCCCGGTCAAGCAGACCTGGATTGCCTTTCCTACCCAACGAATTTCCCCGTGTTCATAATGTGCATTTTTAAGTGAAAACAGCAAAATATAATCAAAGCATGCGTTTACAACATAAATCCCTTTCTTCTTTTAACATTTTCAACATTTATCTTCCCAAACATACATTCTAAAATACAACACTCCTGACACGTTATCGTGATTATGAACAAGTACGACAACTACCCAAAATACATATATACAACCCACATAATGTCCACGGAGCCTCTAAAAGTACGGAAAAGAATACATAGACCTGCCGACAACAAGAACCAGCCTATACCTCAAAAGAAATGGCATAAAAAAAATAAGACAACATGTACTACACACGGCCCCGATAGGAAGTGGGGCTCACCAAGACTGATGAAGAGATGAAGGGAAGGCACCACTATTAGCTATCAAAGCTACCTGCTATGGAACCACCCACATCATTATAAAAGATGTAGCGCCCCCGGCAAAAGGGACGTTAGTACCATTGAATAGTACTAGTATGTATAAACAACATCAGTTAAACATGAACATAGGCATCATACAACAGTTCACTGAAAGATGGAGAATCATAATAAGAATTACCACACCTCACATCCCGTTTTTCCATCTTTTTGTTAATGTACTTTTAAGTTTCGTCTTGTTATTATTATTACTGATCCACCGTGTCGTTGTCACATGAGGTCCGGTCTCTGCCTTATCGTCTAGGCTAACACCGTGGCTCGTGCATAACACACGGAGTCCGATCTCTTCCCGAATCGGCTAGGCTAACACCGTGGCTCGTGCACAACACACGAAGTTTGATCTCTGCCTGATCGGCTAGGCCATCTCAACTGAAAAGAGTGAGGACAATAATCATCCTCAAATCATGATCATATCATAACATCAAGTCATCCATGTGTACGGCATGGAGTCCGATCCTAGCCTGACCAGATAGGCCTTCTCACCCCTAAGACATTCTCCTGGTACAATTATGTATGTTTTAGGTCACTTACATCATTTTTAACCTTTCTGTTTCCCAACACATATTGCTCCTAGATCCATCTTTCATATCATTATAGTCATTTAATTAATTTTTCACGACAATTTATTCCCTAATCCATATTCCATAACCATCTGATCCATTAATCCATATTTTAGAATTTCCTAATCCATTGTTTCATGTTTCATAAGAGTTCAACCTCATGTTTCACATATCACATCAGTACCATATCTTTACTCATATTCCATGACAATCCACCCTTTTTTTCATTTTTTACACCCATCATATAATAGGAGGACACACAAAATAAGAAAGAACATGATTGTCAACATGTATACATTCCACTAGCAAGACATCATGGTGGTATCATATAGCAACATGGAAGTAAGAATGCCTCAATTAAGAACATAGAGCACATTATTTCAATAGAAGGTCAATAAGAGAGTCATACCAGGAAAATGTCCACAACGGGCTTATCCTACGAGGATTATGGTTAGCCATACATACCTCGAGTTGGAATTTCCCCTTTAATTTCTATTCCAAATCACCGGACCTTCTAACGCCTTCAATCTAATTTACAATGTGACACATTCAAACTTAGAGTTAGGAACCTTGTACTCATTTGGGCATTTTATCAAATACTATGTGGTCCTTTATATTAACTAGCCCCATTTTTAGTGAAAGGCTGCCCTAGCCTACTTCCATTCGCTAGATTATAGAAGATTATTCACATTCATGCAAGGTATTAACTTTCCTCTGCAAGAACCAACCTATGTGTGTTCTATTCTAACTAAAATCTAAGAATTTGGGGAAATGGGGCGAAGACTTGCCTCTTATGGTGAAGAAGATGACGACTACTCGATTTATTCCAGGCTTGAGTACAGATGGAGGACCAATATGGGGAAGATGAGGACTTCTCTCACTACAACCTACTCTCACTTCTCGCTATTTTTATCAGATGGTCGATAAAAATTAAGGGGAGGGGAGTTTTATTAAACTGAGGGTCGGGTTTTATAATTAGAAATTAGAAGCCCCGAAGCAGGTAAGCGGTCAGGAATGCGATCGCATTCCTGTTACGCGGTCCGCATACCTGTCGCATAAATGGGCTTCAGACGGGCCAAAAAGGAAAGCAGACTGCCCAGGTATGCGATCATTATGCGGTTTGCATACCTGTTATGAGATCGGATAGTGCATCATATAACTCCGTCCGCAAAATAGAGGTGCAAGAATGCGACAAATATGCGGCCCGCATTCGTGAAATGCTATTGCATTATGGGCCGCATATTTGTCCTCGAAATGGAAAGCAACTATCAGGTATGCGACCACTATGCGGTCTGCGTACCTGATTTGCGATCGCATAGTGGACCGTAGACCCGCGCAATTCTGGAAAATTTTATATTTTAAGTCCGGAGGTACTTTATACTCTAAAAGGGTACGTTTTAAGAATTTCTAAAGTTATAACCACATGGGGACCCATTCGGGCATTGTTTTTAGACTTGAAATTTTACGGGTCTTTACACAGATGTTGTCCATTAAAATGAAAAAAAGATTATTTAAGGAATTGATCGGGTATAGTCCCTTGTTGAGAATTTAGGAAAGCAAGTGGGAAGTACTAATCCTAGAGTTATAACTCAATTCACGGACATCATTATAGAAATTAATTCCACAAGAGGATGTAAATAAGAGAATTTGTGATAAAGTGGAGTCACGAATAATGCGTCTCATTCAGAGAGTAGGTTCATGTAATGTCTTGTGATTCAACATCTTGTCAAGAACATGTTTATGAAAACTCTTCAATATGGATGTACATATACAAGGAATAAAATTTTTGTGTTGTTCATGATGATATACTAAGGAGCGACTTACTTGGTGACTTTAGGTTGATAGGGCAATAACTTAATCGATGCCCCTCGACTCCACATCCCTAATATACATTGGTAACATACTGATATACTACATGATCTGGTGGTGCAGTGACATTAATAGGAACAAGGGCACCCCTTTAGCAACAAGTTCTACCAATCCCTTTATGGCAGAATAGATTCTCCTAACAAACTCTTGGGCAATCTCCCTCAGATTCAATGATGGGGTCATTCCCTTATTACTGTTTCAAACTCGTGTATTATGGTATCAAGATTTCTCATCCTAAGAATAAGACATAGCGAGGAAATTAGCTGCCTATCTTGGGCTATACCGAAAGATCTGGAGTATCAAAGAAGGGTGAAATTCCTAAATGTCTGAATAACCTCCAACTTATAGATATGGTTGAAAACACATCGATAAGAAGGACTCTACTAGACACGGCTCCGAGACATCCTAGGAAACTTTAAAACCTTAGGCTTTGATACCAAGTTTGTCATGCCCCAAAACTCAGGGAGCGCGGCCGGCGCTCAACCGAGTAAATGCGAATGAGCAAGCCTGTTAGGTTTCATTCTACCCAGACTAATTCATGAATAAAGAGGAGATGAACTCCATTAATCATACTTTGTAAATGTTTCATTCAGAACTTACATTTTGCTTCCATTAGGAGTTTCAACCATAATATAAAAAATGATACAATTTTCATAGATATTATGAAAAACATATTTTCCAAATACTGATATTTCTGATTTACTTCCCAATATAAAACACCACCCACAACCTTCTACAGATCCTCTAAATAAAACAAAAGAGTAATGTAGAAACGTTGGTAACAAGGCTCCGGATATACCCCAAAATCAAGTAGGGCTCCCCAAGACTGCAACCAAGACTGACTGCTATAGAACCACCTACATCCATTTAATGATGTAGCTCTCCGGCAAAAGGGACGTTAGTACTATGGAATAGTACTAGTATGAAAAGATAAACATTAACCTTAATATAATGAACAGTGAAACAAAGAGAAGGTAGTCATAATAGTCAACAAGAACTTTACAGAATTACAAAAGAAACAACAAGTAAGGATTACATAGTTTTCGATCCAGTTTCCATCTTTTTAGGTTAATAATCTTTAGTTCCAAGTTCCAACACTAACATGACACCGTGTTATTACATGGAGTCCGGTATCGGCCCGACCAGCTAAGCAATCCTAAGTGAGACATATCCAAATCCACAATGATAATCAGAAATCCAACATAAGTGCCACCATGTGTACGACACGGTGTCCGATCTCGGCCCCATCGGCTAAGTCATATCACTTGGGACATAACCTCTTCCCACTCAATTCACATTTCTTTCCAATATTTCATTACATGGCACAAACAAGCCCGCCTATTAAGTAGTTCTTGGCACTTGGACACATTTTACAATTGAAGTATTTCCCCTTTTATTTTTTCAAATATCATCATCCATGTCGATAAGTACTATCACACAAGTCATTGCACATGTTAGAGGGAAAGAGATTGGAAATCATAGCACGTTCTCAAATAGCATGATTACACGGTAAACATTCAGAACAATTACGGAGAATAAATCTTTCAACACAACACAGTAAAGCAACGAACTCTAGTATGATCAAGTTAGGAACATGCACCAAATATTCGGACACCAGAGTTTCGATTCTAAGAAGAAGAGAGTTAGCCATACATACTTCAATAAAGCTTTCCTTAAGTTACTACAACGCACCAACACCTCTAGCAATAATAATCTATAGTAAGGTAGTGAAAATTGATTAATAATTAGAAAGATTCCCCATGGTGTAACACTCTTAGGAATTTCATCAAACACCTAGCATGTGAAATAGACTACAAGGTTCTACAATGGAAATTCCTTCTTTCCTCAACCTATTTCAACAAGAGAAACAAAAAATAGTTCATTAATCACACATACTATAGCTTAGTGTCACATGCATGGCTCATTTCTGACCCCATAATGTATTTTTGAACTCATAATCTCTTATATGAAATCTTAGAAGTAGGACTTACCCGGAAGGATAGTGAGATAGAGATTAGCTTCCTTTATTCTTGAGAATTTGTTCAAGATTGGATGATTAGCATGTTAGGTTCCTCATTCCCTCTCTAAAATGCTCTCACCTCTCTCTAGATTTAGTAGAAAATAGCCCCAAATGAAGCCCCAAAGTATATTTATCAAAATGGGGTCGGGTTATGAAAATAGGAAAAAGAAGCCTCCGAAATCTGCTCAATGGTCGCATAATGGACGACATAACAGGTATGTGGGTCACATAATGGATCACGGAATTGGTGCCCCGAAATGGGCTGCACTGGACGGGTTTGTGACCATTTTGCAGCCGCATAACCGCTTCTGCAATCGCATAATGGTCACATAATGGCCGCATAATTGCTATATGCCAGCCTTTGGTAATTTGATCATAACATTTTGTAGGAGTGTCTAAATGACGAACTGTTTGAAGAGTTAGAAACTAGACTCAAAGATCATTCATTTTATAGGCTTATCATCACATAACACCTTACATATACTTATCTATGCTCTTCCAAAGTATGGACTTGGTCGAACTCATTTGGAAGTTTAGCCTATTATGTAATTTTCTAACTTGACTTAGAATTAGGCTTCTACTTGGACCCCACATTACTTATTATATGACTTATACACTTATCACCATGTCCAACTGATGTTCATCATATTGATACCACATAAATATTATAATTAGCCTACTTGGACCACAAAATGCAGCTTACACGAATAATTGCATTCTTTTTTAGAAGTCAGAAAATCCCATCGTGCGGAGATACTTTACTTTTCGGTGAAATCACTCCCATCACGCGGAGATGCTTTACATTTAAATACAATATCTCCCAGAATGTGGAGATGCATTTCACTACAAGTAAACTAGTCTCATCGTCGGGAGATACTCCCAACACAAAGAGACTTAATGCTCCGACGACTATGGAACGGTACACAGTCAGGCTAACAATTGAGTCAAATTAAAGTATCACATCATCCCAATCCCAAGTAACGACTAGCAGGAATCCAAGCATTATCATTCATGCATCATTTTCATCACATTATAACATATTTTGCATTGCAATATATGGATGTGTGTGTATTTCATTCTTTGCAGGAAAAAAATTGCAATGTGGAGCTCTTTCTAAGAATCAAACCAAGCTAAAACGCTATGAGATACAAAAAACTCATAAGCAGGCTAAGGATCTGATCTCAAACTCAAAACGACCGTTAGAACTCTAATTCATCGAATCTTTCAGACCATGCCGCAATTTGAAATCTATCTTGAGTACCAAATCTTCCATCACACAGTATCATCATAATACAGTACTAGGTAATTCATGCAAGTGTCGCTTCCCCAAAATCTTCACTCCAAAACTACACGAGGACCGATCCTCGTTGAACCTGAGGTATGTCGTTCCTTCAATGTATGCCTAAAGATGGGACAAACTCTTGCCTTGGCTTAATTTCTTTGCCTAAAAACACGTTTACCTTCTCCAATCAAAGAGGGGTATCTGTTGACAACCAATAATACCTACATTAGTAGTTTTGAAATAAAGAATTTGGTGTTAGTATTATGTAATTATAAATATATCATACTTGCAATTTTAATATTATTAAGATAAGTTTTATATAAGTCACATAGTCTTTATAATTAATTTAATGAATTAATTCTTAATTTCTGAGTAATTACATTACTATGTTATCAATTCGAAATTAGTGTCGTAATATAAAAGACAAGCTATTTTACAAATAATTAATTACAATATTTAGTAGTATATTTTCTAATTATAATTTTTACTATATTGAAAAAAATATGTTTATTCTAATTACTTCTAAAAGGGTTAAAAGGTTAAAAAGCTATAGTTGCAATTCTGTAATTAAACACAAAGTGGCTACTATTTAGATTAATTTCGGCCAAAATTGCCAAGCCCAAAGAAAAATCTGACCTATGTCCAATTCACTTCTCTCCATCTTGGCAGTCCCTATCGCCTCTTCTTTTCCAATGGGATCGTTCCAGTTTACCCATCATACTCACTCACAAAACAAACACATTTGATCTGGATCGTCTATACAAATCATCGATGGTCCATATTTATTCGTATTCTCATTTATTTTTAAACACCACGCCAGGTATTCTCTTAACCTGATCACACATATCCAACAGACTCCATTTTCCTAAGAACAAATTTTTTTTAACATTAAGACATGAATTATCAGGACCGTTGATCAAATTATCTGACGGCCCATATCACGGCTTGCATTTTTAACTCAGAGACCAAGCCTCTAACCCTAATCATTTTCATGTTGAACGACTGCCCCTCTTTCCTTTTTTCCTCTCTATTATCTCATGCCCTTCATGCCCACCAATCATGAAACTTGCACACATCGGTGCAAGGTCACAAATTCGATCCTTAAAACACTCAAAATGTACTCTATATCCGTTAATCTTGCCTACTTCTTACACAATTCATCGTTAAAGTTAAAACTCCTCCATTTTAAACCCTATACCTAAAATATGAATCTTCACTCGTATGATTTACCCACCTATTCTTTCGAATCAGAGCATGCATGGTTGATATCTCAAAATTCATCATCAACATTCATTGTCTAGATGTGAAACGTAGTGCCCTCGGAATAGTGGAGCTTTGACCGGTGGATCCTCACTCTCATCGGTTGAATCCTTCAGCCTCGTGCCCAAGTTAAGTTTCTCGATGATTTTCCCACTGTGTTTCTCTTATTTCACCCTCCTTGCTATCATCATCAATATTTTGTCACTTTCCAATATCTACCTTGAATTTGCTTGAACCCCAAGGCCTCAATCTCTACTATAAATAGGAGCCTTCGATGCTCTCACCTAACATCACCAGGGATCACCTAACAAACAGAAAAAATCAGAACGCAATACAGTAATGTATAGAACTCGTTGAACTAAGGCTAAGTACATACGCAATTTCTGATTTCTCTCTGGTTTTGAGTTACTCTTTGATTTATGTTTTGAGTTCTTGGATGCTACATAGCTAAATTAAACTTTTGGTTTGTTTGCTAGCCTGAAGGAGGTCAGTAAAACCCAAAATATGTTCTTTTTTTAATCGTTTGAATTTGCAAGAATGATTTGTCATGTTATCTCTCACTAAATTATATCATTAAAAATGTTCTATCATTGATTGTTTGATGTATTCGTTAACCTATATCTTTGTAAATACCATATCTGACTCCACTAGTTTTCATATTCTGGATTGCTATTGATTGTTATTATTTGTCTTATGCCCATACTAGTTTATTTCATGTGTATTTATGTGCATAGAGTAGCATATCTATTGAACTTGTTCTTCTCTTTCTTTCTTTAACATCTATTAAAATTCGTCCTACCAAGTTCTCAAAGAACTTAGGCCCATGTCCTGTACCTGTGCACATTAGAGTGTTAAGTTACTGCTGCATATTCTCGCTAGTTGTTGGACCTGCTTCTTTTCAGGACAAAACCAGAGTCCATTATCTTTCTTTGTTTCTTTATTAATTCCTTATTTCCCACATGTATATAACACTTATCATATTTTTATTGAATGTTGTTTTACAACTTTGAATCGTGTTGTTAATCTAGGCAAGCCCTAAAACACATAGGATTAAAATAAGTAGTAGACTTAGTAGTATATAGTCATAATTAATTAATTGTTTATACTATTAATCTCTTAATTTTTACTACAATTTCATTGTGAAGTCTTTTGAAACCAATACAGCTTTAGCAAAGGACGACTGTCTTCCTTTTCAAAAATCAGAAAACAGAATCTGAAAATTGGTCTTTCCAATCGAGCTTTTCTACAAAAGAAAATCGCAGAAACACTGTTGTAAAACCAAGGTTTTATTGGACGGTTTTCATCAAATTGAATATGAGGTCTGAGAACTAATTTCTAAAGTATTCCTAAAGACTATTTTTCCATGCCCCACCTCGGGGAGCGCGACCGGCGCTCATCCGAGTGAAGCTGGCTGAGCAAGCCTATTAAAAACTTTCTACCCAAATCACTATGATCAATAGGAGGCATATTTTCATTAATTAAAGAATGGGAAATATCATGCAAATATTACTAATTCATTTCACACTTACTATATCATTGTTAGATCTCCAAAATACATATCCATTACGGTTTAGTAGGTCAAGAGTCCAAAACATAACATAACTCGTTGACCTTTGTAATACCTATATATAACCCACATAATGTCTACGGAGCCTCTAAACAGATACTAAAGAGTACTACAAAAATGCTGGCATCAAGGCCCCGGTTATACCTCATGTACAATACATAGGGAACAAAAGATGTTAGACCTCGAAAGGAAATGGGGCTCACCAAGACTGCTGGGAGGTGTATACCGCTAACAGTGTCAGTGCCGCCTGCTGTGGAACCACCTATATCAATTGAAGATACAGCGCCCCCGGCAAAAGGGACGTTAGTGCCGTCGAATAACACTACTATGTATAACTAAATACCATCTCATTAGAAAGAGAAATAATACAAGAAGAAATAATCATGAAATCAATGAAAACCTTAGACAACACCACATCATCAAATTAAGGATCACAATTCTTTCAACTGAATCTTCCATAACTTTAAATTGGGACATTATTAGCATTGAGACCACATTATTCACCATACCACCATACTTTTATACGGAGTCCGATCGTGCACGATAAACATAGTGAATCCATATTCGTATATAATGATATCATGATCCTTCAAAAATATTCAGATAGGAGATAGGGTAGTCAAAGGTACCGTATGAGTGTTACGAAAATAAAAGAGAGTGCCACTGGGAAAACAGTCAAAATATCAGTTCAGAAGCAACCTTACAAGTACAAGGGCGTGGAGGTAAGTAACTAAGGATAATTATAAGCGAGGAAGAACATCAAAAAATAATTATGTATACCACTTTTGTCACGACCCAAGCTGATAGGCCGCGACGGACACCCGGCACCTTACTCAACCGAGTACCAGCGTAACTATCTTTTTGTATCATACTATTATAGGTAAATAAACCAGAAAGTTTCTCTTGAGATAACTAAAATAAATCATGACGGAATTCTCGACATAGGATGAACCAACATGATATACCGACTTATACATATGACGTAGGAGCCTATAAGGCCAAAATGATCACTCATACACTGAACGTAGGCTGACAATGTCATACAACCTTTCCAATATATGACAATTGTCTACAAGCATCTAAGAGTACATAAATACCATAAATTTTAGGACAGGGCCTCGCCATACCAATCAGTACATGTCCAGATCATACTGACCAAATAAGAAACTCCAAAGCAAATGGAGCGCACAAACACCTTCTGCTAAGCAGATAGACTACTTGGAGGACTCTCAACCTGTGTATCGCGACCAGTGGGCATGAAGCGCAGTGTCCCAATGAAAAATACTGAGTATGTAAGGAATCAAAATCAGTAAATAATAGTCCTGAGAGAAACATGGAGTAAAAGACTCGACATGTAAGTCTTAATATCTCTGTGAATCATTTAATATTTATAATGTCATGCATATGCGTATACATGTCATACCATGCATAGGTATATGCGTACGTAACATCATCAAGCCTCTGAGGGATTCCCATTATATCATCTCGACCACTGTGGGCAAATCATCAATGTATACTAGTTGATAAGGTGGTGGTGCGTTTATAACATCGTAACCTTTTACCATATCCCATATACATATAATATACGCGTACATAACGACATCTGGTCACGGGTCATTGTACATGTATAAATGAATTATATGCATAACAAATACATTAATAAGATTTCTCTGAATATTATAAGATCAATATGCCTTTCATATAAACTTTATCAAATACGTATTTTTCTGAGACCCATGAACAGAAGATATAACAATAAGTCAGATGGGGAATCAAGAACATAGACACCCCTAGTACTTATATGAATAGAGTCATTTATGAAAGTTGTGTGTTTGCTTGTTTAGTTTGTATCATTTGAATCATGCCAAAAAAGAAAGAAGAGACAGCCTTAACATACCTGATACGGTTCTCTCGACAATCCCTCTAACACACGACAATCCTGACAAAACACGTGACAACAAGATTGAAGTAGGGAAATAGGGGCATCCATGTCTTTTGCAAAAATAGAACTAGGGAACAATCAGTATGATATTCTTGAGAAAGATTGTATCGTGCTCTCTTATAATTGCATCTCACGATGCTGTAGCGTTATAAGGGTTTGATGCGATACTAAATTGCATAGTCTAGCATATGATATACCTTACATTTGAAGTGATTTAATGATAAAAATACACTTGTTAGGTGCTTAATGGAGTTTATTTCATGTGTAGGTGAATTGGAGATGGAAACGGAGCTAAAGGGAGGCAAATACGTCGAAAATACGCAAAAAGAGACACCCGGGCGATAGCCGGGCGTTTGCCCCCCTAAAGCCGGGCACCCCCTGGAATTAGGGGGGAGTTTTCCCCATAAGGCCAGGCACCCCCAGGCGTTAGGGGGCCTTAAGGGGGCGTTTGGCCCCAAAAGCTCGGTGTCCCAATTTCGGCCAGATTCGAGTTTTGACGAGTTTAAGTGTTTCCCGGTTGAAATAGAAGTCTCCTACATGGTTAGGGTTGGCCCAAAACATATAAATAGACCCCAAACAACACAACTTAGGAGGACGGAAGAAGATACGGAAGGATTCAACAAGACAACACCATAGAAGTGACAAACATCGATTTCTACGTCTAGTAGTCTTTACTTTGTATTTCAATTATGCAATTCCTTTAGGTTTTGGTTCTGAATAGCATGAGTAGCTAATTTATTTAGTCTAGGGTTTTGGTAGAACCCGTTGGGGATGAATTCATTGTGATATTAATATATTTTGGTTGATTAAACTCTTTTTGTTCAACTATGTTCTGATTGTAGTTGATTGAAAGAGCTCTCGATTAACTCTTCCTATTTATTATGTATCTACTTGAGAGAGAGTGCATATTTAGGTAGTTGTTGAACAACACCACTCCCGGAGTATAGACGAAGGTCATAACCGAGGGTTTAGAGGTTAGATTAGAGATAACGAAACCTCGGGTGCAATCTAAAGTGAATTGTATTGCGATCTAGCTAGCGTAACTTGAGAGAGTGCGTCTAGTAAATTATCATAATTACTTGAGAGAGATTTATGATAGTTAGAGCGTTCATGATTGACAGAGATAGCCAATTAAATTATAAGAAATATCCAAGGAAGAATTCACCAACGGGGGAAACCATAACAATAGACCCTTTATTATCATTGTTACATTAACTGGTAATTCATTCCTAGTTTATTATTATTGATTGTAGAATTAGTTAAAAATCAATAAATTGATATTCAAAGTCTTGAGAAAAGTGATTAAGTAACAGTTTAGTATTTTATAGACTCAACTGATACGTTCAATTCTCAGTGGGATCGACTTTGGGCTTAATACCCCAGATTATATTTACAGCGCCCGTTTAGTCTTTTTATAGGACATAGTTGAGCGTGATCAAATTTTGGCGCCGTTTCCGGGGAATTAACGGAATTATCAATTGAGTTGAAAGAAATACAGAATTCTGAAACACAGTCAATTTATCTTTAAAATTTTTGTTTTGACATTGAACGTTTAACGTTTGCTAAAGTGTTGCAGGTGCATGCCTAGAAGCTCATCGAGGACTGGTGAAGTGATTGAAGCCTTATCAGACCCTGAGAAAGTTTTCAGGACCATAAACCGGACCAACCAAAAAAGCAAACATCAACCACAAATTGAACAATATGAAACTGACATGGAAGATCAACACAACCGGAATAATCATGGGGATGATGTGGTGGACCCAGTCGTTGAAGCTCCTTTATACGACTGGGCACAACCTACAGCTGCGAATTTGGCCACAGCGATATTGGTTCCTCAAATACAGGCCGAGTCTTTTCAGATTACAAATAATATGTTGCACCTGTTGCAGAATAAAGGGCTATTCTTAGGGTCGTACAGTGAAGACCCCCAGCAGCATCTAAAGAACTTCCTGTCAATTTGCAAAACTCAAAGGCAGCCAAACGTCACTCAGGAAGCAATAAAACTGTTGTTGTTTCAATTCTCACTGACTGGCGCTGCCCAGACTTGGCTTAACTCACTCCCCATCAATTCCATCACTACATGGGAGAAGTTAGTCAAGCAGTTCGTGAACAAGTTTCATCCACCCAACAAAACTGCTCAACAAATTGATGAAATCTTGAGCTTTAGACAGAAACTAGTGGAAACATTACAAGAGACATGGGAAAGATTTAAGAGCATGCTGGTTATCTGTCCACATAATGGCATTCCTGAGCAAATGTTGGGGTA